>CAUYLG010016674.1:0-89949 GCA_963573385.1 Cacajao melanocephalus | reverse complement strand
CTTTGTAGGGACATGGATGAATCTGGAAACCATCATTCTCAGCAAACTGACACAAGAACAGAAAATCAAACACTGCATGTTCTCACTCATAGGTGGGTGTTGAACAATGAGAACACATGGACACAGGGAGGGGAGCATCACACAGTGGGGTCTGTTGTGGGAAACTAGGGGAGGGACAGCAGGGGGTAGGGAGGTTGGGAAGGGATAACATGGGCAGAAATGCCAGATAGAGGTGACGGAGGGATGGAGGCAGCAAACCACATTGCCACGTATGTACCTATGCAACAATGCTGCATGATCTGCACATGTACCCCAGAACCTAAAGTACAATTTATAAAAAGTGTTATTTGTATATTTCAGATAATAATTTGTTTTTAATTCAGACATGAATTTTGCATATAGTTTGTCCCACACTTTGTGGCTTGTCTTTTTATTCTATTCACAATGTATTTTATAGAGCAGAAGTTTTAAATTTTAATGAAGCCCAGCTTATCAATTATTTCTTTAATGAGTCATTCCTTTGATGTATCTAAAAAGTCATTGTTAAATCTAAGGTCATCTAAATTTTATCCTAAACTCTTTTAGGAGTTTCATCATTCTGCATTTTGTATTTAGACCTGTGATCCACTTTGAATTAATTTTTTTAAAAGGGTATAAGGTCTGTGTCTAGATTCCTTTTTTTCATATATTTATGTGGGGATGTCCAGTTGTTCCACCACCATTTGTTGTAAGACTATTTTGTCTCCATTGTGTTATTTTTATAAGATCAGTTGACTATGTGGATCTTTTTCTGAACTTTGTTTTGTCCCATTGACCTATTTGTCTATGCTTTCACCAATATCACACTGTTTTGATTATGTAGCTTCATAGTAAGTCTTGCAGTTGGATGATGTTATTCTTCCAACTTGGTTCTTTTCCAATATAGTGTTGGCTATTCTAGGTCTTTTGCTGCTCAGTGTAAACTTTAGAATCATTTTGTCAGTATCTAGAGAATAACTTGCTGGGATTTTGATTAGGAGTGCGCTGAGTCTATAGATCAACTTGGAGAGAACTCACATCTTGGTAACATTGAATCTTTCTGTCCTTGACCATGGGATATCCCTCCATTTATTTAATTCTTCCATTTTTTTTAAAGAATGTATAGCTTTTCTTAAATAGATCTTGTGCATCTTTTGTTAGATTTATACCTAAGTACGCATATTTTTATATATTTATAATACAAATGGCATTTTGTTTTTACTTTCAAATTCCTCTGTTTCTTACTGATATATAGGAAAGCAATTGACTTTCATGTGTTAACCTTTTATCCTGCAGTCTTGCTATAATGAGTAGTTTCAGGAGGTTTTTGTTGATTCTTTTGGATTTTTGCATAGGTGTTCATGCCATCTGCTAAAAAAAGACAGTTACATTTTCTCTTTGCCATTCTATATACCTTTTATTTTGTTTTCTCATCTTGTTGCATGAGCTAGGACTACCAGTACAGTGTTGAAAAGGAGTAACAAGAGGGGATATGTTTACCTTGTTCCTGATCTTAGTGGGAAAGCTTATGGTTTCTCATCATTCAGCGTTAATTGTGATAACTGGAGATACTCTTTATCAAAATGAGGAAGTTTCCCTGTATTCCTAGTTTACTGAGAGTTTTCATCATGAATGGGTGTCATTTTTTTTTTGACAGCTATTAATTGTGTCAAATACTTTTTATCCACCTATCAATATGACTGTGATTTTTTTCTTTCACCTATTGATACAGTGTATTACATCGAAGAAGTAACTTGTTTTTAAATATCTTTAAGGTATTACAGCAAAGGATACAATATTGAGTGATAGCTTGTATCATGCAGTCTGACTCAATTGTGGTATTTGACTTCCAATATTTTTTAAGTCTCTATTCCTTCCCTTCCTATTTCCTTCTTGACCCATACCTGGGACAGTCAGTAAGAAAGCCCACATGCTCCCTTCTTTGGTACTGGTAGGATATACAACCCACACACGCACAAGCCTCTTCACGGAAAGCCACACACCAGCCTTACCCTCTTACCTTCATGAAACCCAAGCCAACCTTCCCTTCCTACCCTTTCTCAAGCTATTTCCAGATCCATTTGTGGATCCTCTCTGCTTTCTTCAGAAAACCTCATTATGTGACTGATAAACTTTTTGTATCCTCTTAGGTTGTGTGTATGGTTTCATCAGTCTCAGCACATGTTGGTTTTGGTGCTCCATCCTGGCTCTGCAAGGTTACTGTGGCAATTGGTACAGTGAATAAGGTTCCTAGATGATTACCGCCCCAACCAGGGATGCTTCTTTTTCTAGCTTTGACTTGATATCTGACTGTGGTGCTTGATAGGTAGCAGGTTGTTCAAGTCGTATTATTGTTTGCTGTCTGCTGGCCACCTCGTACCCTGAGCTATGCTGCTTTGTGACACTGAGGTTTACCAAGTTTCTCACAGATTAGGCTGACATAAATTTTATGTTTTGATAATTACCATTTAGGGACAGGAATGTGATAATGGGTCCTTTCAAAAGTGGCCTTTTGTATTTGTTGAGGCTGCTATAATAAAATACCACAGACTAGGTGGCTTAAACAACAGAATTTTATTTTTTCACTCTACTGGAGACTTGAAAGTCTAAGATCACGTTTCCAGCTGGGTCCAGCTTCTGGTAGGGGCTCTGTTCCTGAGTTTTAGATGGCTACTTTATTGCCCGCATGTTTTTTTTTTCTTAATGTGTATGGAAAGAGAGGGAAAGTGAGCTCTGTGGTACTCATAAGTGAGCTCATAAGGACACCAGTCTTCCTGGATTAAGGCCCCACACTGACTCCCATTTAATGCTAGTTACCTCCTTATGGGCCGTATATCCAAATAGAGCTACATTTGAGGTTTAGACTTCAACATGCAATTTTTTTTTTTGGTGAGGGCACAATTAAACCTATAGGACCTGGCTTGTGTATCTTGATCTGGATCTGTCTGCGTATCACAGATGTTATTGTATGTCTTGTTTCCAACATAAGCTGTGACTGATGCTGAACTAAGGACAATAACTCTTAATCAGTGACCATTGGCCATGTTTTTCAAGCAGACATTGCCTCTGTTCTGCAGATAACTCAGTGGAAACTCTAATGCCCTGTATCATATATCACCTATCAGGTAGTCACTCATGTGGAAGAACAGTTACTATGTGGTATGCTAAGTTTACACTACTAAAAGTAAATGGCTCACTAAGATCCTGTAAAATGTCTTTGTTGCTGCTACTGCTGTTGCTTCTGTTAGAACAAAGATCCTTATCCATAGGGTTATAAGGAAAAAACATCCATGCCAGTCTTATAGCACAATTAAGACATTAATTCCAACCTCACTTAAGTCTGGAGTCATTAAACCCAGTAAAGAAACCATTTCTATAAAGGAGGCCTTTAACCACGAAGACAGTAATTTGTGTCTTTTTGGAGGAAAAAACATAACTGTGAACTGGGTAAAGAAGGTACCTCCCTGCTAGCCCCAACAAAATAGAACCACCAACAAAATAGAGCAAAACATGAACACAAAGGAAGGAAAAAGAAAAACTCAGAGGCCCACAGTTTGATCCAATTTGAAATCCAAAATTTACTAAAATCATTTATGTAGCAGAAAAGCTACATATTTGCTTTCGCACCTCTACAACATAGGCTCCTGGATTAGGTTTAACATCTGCTACAGTGAATCCATTTGTAAATGTTTATGTCCTTAATCTATCCTGGAGATCAAATTAGTGTTTTACCTAGAGATCCTAGCACATTTAAACAAGGTATTCCTTATAATATTAGGATGTTTACTGAACATACAATGGATAACAAACAGGTATGTTTCACCTTAACCATCAGCACTATTGCCTTGCCTAAATTCCTCAATGTCACAGCACTCATTGCCCTAAAATAGCTCACAGTGATCTGAACACTCTGAACCAACAAGTAACAAATTAAGATCAAATGAAATCTTCACTTGATAAATGATGACCCTGGCTGGGCGCAGTGGCTCACGCCTGTAATCTCAGCACTTTGGGAGGCCGCGGCAGGCAGATCCTGAGGTAAAGAGATGGACACCACCCTGGCCAACATGGTGAAACCCTGTCTCTAGTAAAAATACAAAAATTAGCTGGGCATGGTGGCATGCACCTGTAGTCCCAGCTACTCGGGTCGCTGAGGCAGGAGAATTGCTTGAACCCAGGAGGTGGAGGTTGCGGTGAGCTGAGATGGTGCCACTGCACTGCAACCTGGCAAGAGAGCAAGACTCCATCTCAAAAAAAAAAAAAAAAAAAAAAAAGTGACCCCATAGGCCTTCTTTTAGTTAAAATGGTTAATATGCTCTAATGTAAATTAAGACAAAGCCTTCAAGGATTGAAACCCATCCTAGAAGATCTGCTTAAAGCTTCTCCATTTAATAATTCAATTAAGCCTGTTCTTAAACTTGGAAAGAATGAATGGTATCTCACGGTATATTACCACAAACTTACTGTTGAAATCACGAATTCCATCCAATCAGCAACTGGTAAGCACTTTGCATCTCAGATTTGGCTAATAAACTTTGTTCATTGCCTGTTTCAATAGACTTTCAGATGCAATTTGCCTTCATCTTTGGACAAATGTCTACCATCACATACAGTCATTGCAGGCACATCCAACTTCTCCACGAGCATAGGTACATGCTGTACAACGCACTGATGACATCCTCATCTGCGGAAGGACGTTGACTACACTCATTCAGGACATACAGACACTGACAAAGGAGCTCACAAAAGAGAATGGGACATTGCCCCATACATAGTGCAAAGTCCCACCCCTCTAAGTTAAATTCATTACCTGGTAAGCTGAAAATCACTCCATTCCTCACACTGTCAAACAGCTATTGATATTCTTATCACCCACAACTATAAAATAAGCTCCACATCTTCTAGGGATCCTTGAGCACTGAAGGCAGTGTATTCCTTACTTAAAAATCTTATTTAATCCCATTTATGTTATTCATAAGTTGGCCCACCTTGAATAGGACCCTATATAACAAAAGACTCTGGAATCTGTCCAAATTGGAGCACAACAGATACTTACCAGGAGACTCCCATATCATAGAGGCATTAGCAACCTCCCCTTAGGCCTCCCAGAATCTCTGGACCACCTATAATGGCCATAAGTTACCCATGGATTTCTGGTGCATGAAACTCTTCCTTGGCCTCGTGACATTCACCTGAAAAGGCAACTGCTGATCACATACTGGCCTCTTCTGGAGATAGAGGCTGTCACAGACCTTGAGCATGTGACTCTCTGTACTCAGCTGCCAATCGTTATGTGTTAGGTCACGAAAGTAGCACCCCACAAGCTCAGTATGGCCACCAAGGACTCCTTTCTAAAATGGAAATGCTATCAATAGAAGAGAGCCAAATCTGTGTCTTCTGGTATGTCCCTGGCACATCACAGGAGAGTCCACTGGAAGAGAGGGTGGCCTCTCCTGTCCTCAGTCCTTTGTCAGATCCCAATGCTGGAGGAGGCCACCAGTCTCTTAGACCACTTGGCGACTTTGGGAATTCCTTTGGGATCAACTGAGTAAATAGCAGAGGAACTTCACACACTTCAGGGATGGCAGTGTCACCACATGTGATGGAGCTCACTGGAGAGCTGCTGCTTTTTCCTCTTAACTTGGACATTTCTGATAAAATACAGGACCCCAAGGGTTAGTACAATTGGCCGAACTTCAGGCTGTCATCTTAGCACTGGATATGCTGGCAAACAACCCCATTTGTACATTTTTATAGATACTCAGGCCATTGTCAGTGGTCAGGACATCTGCTCTGGCCAGTGGTAGCAACAACAATTTCTTTTCCAAAATTTCCTCTTTTGGGATAAAAACATTGGAAATATTTTGCCTCATAGATAGCAAAAGTAGAAATCAAGCTCATATATGTCTGTGCATATTAAAGTCACAATACAAGGTGTCGTCAAGACATTTCTCATTTCCTTTGCTATTCTAGAAGTAATGACCAGAAGGAACACATTTCATGTTGCAAAATGTACAACACTGGGTGTTGAACAAGGTGATCAACAGAACTTTTACCTCCCTGACTGGCCTCAGACCCCAAGACCTCTTAGAGTATCACAACAGCTTGTTTATTAGAATTTGATTAAGTGAAACATGATACGTTTCAGTCATCAAAAATCTAGAGTAAGTTAGGAGTCTGACTTCATTTTTGATGCCTGACTGCTGATAGCCTGAAACCTCACCCTGCCACGTTCCCCCTCCTTCCTCCCTTGCCTTATACCTGGGCAAGTCAGTGACAAAGCCTGCAAGCTTCGTCCTTTGATGCTGGCCAGAAATTTAAATCATACAAGCCCAAGCCTGTGTATGGAAAAACTCTTAACTCAGCACCACTCTTTAACCCCAATACAACCCAAGCCATTCTCCCCTCCTTGTTTTATCTCAAGCCATTTTTCAATCTGCTTGGGAGCTTGCTCAACTCTTTCAGGAAGCCTCATTATGGGACTAAACAGCTTTTTCATACCCTCTTCGTGCCTGTGTCATGTCATGAGTCTAAGTATTCAAACCAAATTTTAGATGTGGGAGGGATCTCTTCCAGCTCTGAGGGTTGCCTATGGCAGTGGCTTAGCACCTGAGCCAAAAGAAACCACGAGTCTTTCAAATTTTGGCACAAAAGAAGAGGTGGTCTGTATTTGTCTCCAAATACTTCGAGATTATTTCATGAACAGGTAGTCAAATCCACCAGAAGATAGATTCATGGCAGTTTGCTGCTACTCTGACTTGCCGATGTAGTACTGGAGAAAGTCTCACCAGAAAACTTAATAGCCTCTGAGCATTATTTAGAGCTCTTTGCAGTATTCCGTTATAGACAACCAATACTATGTGGAGATACAGCATTACCTAGGAGGTGGAATAGATTAAGTTCTGGGAGGATTGGATGGTTGTGGAAACTTGCTAAATATGAATGAGTAACTAGCTGGCTTACCTAATAGTCTGAATCCAGTTGTGCTGTCTCTTTCTATCATAGTTTACTAAGTGTGTTGACTATGATCCTAAAAGATTCACAGCAGCTTCATAGGAAGAACAACTGTTGTGAGTGCCTATGGCAGTCATACACACACCAAGATACTGTTCAGTGTAATGTCAAGGAATAACATGGAATGTGTTTTTTAAAACCCACCTTGCTTTATGTAGGCAGGGCAGTGTATTGTTCCATCAAGATGGTGCTCTCTTCTCTTGCATGGGTGACATAAAAACTGACAAAAGCAAAACACACACAAGCACACTTCAGAATTTTGTTCCTACTGCTTCGTAAACACTTGTGATGTAAGCGTCATCCCAGTGTCCTAGTGGAGCAAACCGATTGAGAACATGCATAGTTCAATTAGGGTGTTGAAAGCAAAGCAAAGGAATCTTAAGCATTGAAAGAGCAGAGTGGGTCCATCTCCAGGAAATGTCACTTCAAGGACATGGTCCCATACTTACACAGAAATACCGATTTCACCTACGACGGCAAAGTCGGGTGAGAATTTTATGAAATTTTTCAACAGGACTATCCAGTCTAAAATTTACTCGAAAGTTTTTTTTTTCATTATAAAATTATGTATGCCCCTTATCAATAAAGTGTCTAGTTTTAAAATACATCCTTTATGTAATTTACAAACTGACATTTACTAGCTTGTCAGAGATTTTGCTTTCAGCATAAATAGTAAATAATATTGTTAAATGCTACTTTTGGGGTAGAATTTCCATCTCATGATCAGGTTCCATCATTTATTTTACAGTCTTTCCTTATTGTAGGTATTTATTAATTGGACTACATTATATTACAGATTTTCATCTAACCTAGAGGGATAAAGTTGCAGAGCTGGGTGGGAAGCTAGTTGCTCTGGCAGCTGAAACATGGCTCAGTGGGTGATTGTGGCACACTTCAGGTCTCAGATACAGGAAGAATTTCATAGCCTGCTGGAGCTTAATGTGTGTGGCATCTGTCTCTGGTGAAGACAATGGTGAATCTCATATTCTGGGGAAGTTTTGTGTCCCAATCCTTAGATCTGTGGATGCACGAAACCCAGTTTTTAATTCTCCTAATATTTTCTTCATCAAACCTCCACAGGCTTTGGCTGCTTCTCAGTAGGAAGGCTAGGAGTCACTGTGGTTAAAGCTACTGCCAATCTCTCACCTGCTAATGCCACCCCCGAATCAGCATTCACTAGAATGAACACCAAACTTTGGACACCTTCATTGTGACCTCCTTATTGAGGGCCACAGTGATTTAATCATCTAGATCCAACTTAACTGGATCTATAGTGATTATAACTCATTACCACTTCTGGACTCCGAAGCAGAACAATGCTAGTGGGTTGTAAAACCTGGCTTGCACAGTGCCTGCACAGAGTGGCTGGCCAATAACTTGTAATCCTGGTGTTGTTATCATCCCGCAGGGCGAACTTCACTGGAGGGAGGAAAGGAATGGGATTTATCAGTTACTTTCTGTTTCTGTCTTCTTATTCATAGACTCATTCTGAGTGGAGGAGGTTTGTTCCACATGGTCTGTCTGGAAGATTTATCATGGGACTCAATATCTGGTCCTACTTTATTGTGAAATTATTAGTTTGATAACAGCCCCCTTTTATGTGCTTTCCTTCATTTACTGCTTCATATCGCCCTTGCCTTTGTAGGATTATACCTCCCATCTCAAGAGAGTTTGAAACAACTGTTTTTCATAGAAAGTGGAGTCCAAAGGGTGATAATTAAAATGTCAGGTAGAGAAAAGTAGGAGGAATCTATGAATGCATGGCCTCCAAATTGTTGCTCAAAACTTCTGAAAAGCCCCACATTTACAGCTTATATGGTAAGTTTTGCAAACCAAATTCAACAGTGCATTAAAAGAATCATTCACCATGGTCAGGCAAGATTTATTCCTGTGATAAAAGGATAGTTCAACATACGCAAATCAACAAATGTGATACGTCGTATTAACAGAAGGAAGGACAAAAACCATATGATCATTTAAATAGATGAAGCATTTGACAGAATTCAATATTTTCTCTGATAAAAACATATCAAAATTGGTATAGAAGGAATGCACGTAAACACAATAAACGCTATATATCAAAGCCCAGAGCAAATATTATACTCAGTGGTGAAAAACTAAAAGCTTTTCTTCTGTGTTCAAGAACAAGACAAGGATGCTGATTTTTACCATTTTTTTCCCAACATAATACTAGAAGTCCTGGCCTGAGCAATTAGGCAATAAAAATAAATACAGCTGGGCATGGTGGCCCATTCCTGTAATCCCAGCACTTTGGGAGGATTGTTTGAGCCCAGGAGTTTCAGACAAGCCTGGGCAACAAAAGAAGACTCCATTCACACACAAAAAAATTTAAAAATTAGTCCAGCATAGTGGCATGTGTCTACAGTTGTAGCTACTCTGGAGGCTGAGGTGGGAGGATCCTTGAGCTCAGGAGTTCAAGGTTGCAGTGAACTCTGATCACACCACTGCACTCCAGCCTGGGTGAAAGAGCAAGACCCAGTTTCAAAATGATAAAAGAAATACAGTTGTTCATGATGTAAAAACAGAGATATGTTCTAAGAAATGTGTCTTTAGATACTTTTGTCATTGCGTGAACATCATAGAGAGTATTAATACAAACCTAGATGGCGTAGTTTTCTGTTACACACCCAGGCTATACACCTATGCAGCATGTTACTATTCTGAATACTATAGGCAACTGTAACATAATGCTAAGTACTTATATATCTTAACATAGAAATGGCATGTAAAAATAAAATGATGTAAAAGATTTAAAATGGTACACGATATAAAGCATTTACCATGAATGGAGGTTGCAGGACTGGGAATAGCAGAAGAAAGGATATCAGAGATTGAAGATCAACTTAATGAAATAAAAAAGGAAAGCAAGAATAGAGAAAAAAGTGTGAAAAGAAATAAAGCCTCCATGAACTATGCGATTATGTGAAAAGACCTAATCTGTGTTTGATTGGTGTACCTGAATGTGACAGGGAGAATTAATCTGAGCTGGAAAACACTCTTTGGGATATTATCCAGGAGAACTTCCCCAACCTAGCAAGGCAGGCCAACATTCAAGTCTAGGAAATAAACAGAATGCCACAAAGATACTCCTCAAGGAAAGCAACCCCAAGGCACATAATCTTCTGATTTACCAGGGTTGAAATGAAGAAAAAATGATAGGGCAGCCAGAGAGAAAGGTTGGGTTACCCACAAAGGGAAGCCCATCAGACTCACAGCAGATCTCTCAGCAGAAACCCTGTAAGCCAGAAGAGAGTGGGGGCCAATATTTAAAATTCTTAAAGAACTTTCAACCCAGAATTTCATATCCAGCAAAACAAAACTTCATAAGTGAAGGAGAAATAAAACCCTTTATGGACAAGCGATTGCTGAGAGATTTTGTCACCACCAGGTCTGGCTTACAGGAGCTCCTGAAGGAAGCGCTAAACATGGAAAGGAACAACCAGTACCAGCCACTGCAAAAACATACCAAATGGTAAAGACCATTGACACTATGAAGAAACTGCATCAACTAATGGGCAAAACAACCAGCTAGCATCAAAATGGCAGAATCAAATTCACATATAACAATATTAACCTTAAATGTAAATGGGCTAAAAGCCCCAATCAAAAGACATGGCTGGCAAATTGGATAAAAAGTCAAGACCCATCAGTGTGCTGTATTCAGGAGACCCATCTCACTTGCAAAGAGACACACAGACTCAAAGGGATGGAAGAAGATTTACCAAGCAAATAGCGAAAAAAAAAAAAAAAACAAAAAAAACCAGGGGTCCAAATCCTAGTCTCTGACAAAATGGACTTAAACCAACAAAGATCAAAAGAGACAAAAAAGGGTATTACATAATGGTAAAAGGATCAGTGCAACAAGAAGAGCTAACTTTCCTAAGTATCTATGCACCAATACCGGAGAATCCGGATACATAAAGCAAGTTCTTAATGACCTACAAAGAGACTTAGACTCCCACACAATAATAGTGGGAGACTTTAACACTTCACTATGAATATTAGACAGATCAATGAGACACAAAATCAACAAGGATATCCAGGACTTGAATGCAGATCTGGACCAAGCAGACCTAGTAGACATCTACAGAACTCTCCACCCCAGATCCACAGAATATACGTTCTTCTCAGCACCATATTGCACTTACTCTAAAATTGACCACATAATTGGAAGTAAATCACTCCTCAGCAAATGGAAAAGAATGGAAATCATAACAAACAGTGTCTCAGACCAGAGTGCAATCAAATTAGAACTCAGAATTAAGAAACTCACTTAAAAGTGCACAACTACATGGAGACTGAAGAACCTGCTCCTGAATGACTACTGGATAATAATGAAGGGAGAAATAAAGATGGTCTTCAAAACCAATAAGAACAAAGACACAATGTACCGGAATCTCTGGGACACATTTAAAGCAGTGTCTAGAGGGAAATCTATAGCACTATATGCCTACATGTTGAGCAAGGAAAGATCTAAAATCAATACCCTATCATCACAATTAACTAGAGAAGCAGTATCAGACAAATTCAAAAGCTAGCAGAAGACAAGAAATAACTAAGATCAGAGCAAAACTGAAGAAGATAGAGACACACAAAACCCTTCAAGAAATCAATAAATCTAGGAGCTGGTTTTTTGAAAAAATCAACATAGACTGCTAGCCAGACTAACAGAATAGAAAAGAGAGAAGAATGGAATAGATGCGATAAAAAATGATAAAGGGACTATCACCACCAATTCCACAGACATACACACTACCATCAGAGATTACTACAAAAAACTCTATGTAAATAAACCAGTAAAACCTGTGGCATTTCTGTACATTAACAGTGAAATAATTGAAAAAGAAATCAAGACAACAATCCCATTTACAATATCATCAAAAATACTTGAGAATAAAATTAACCACAGAATGAAAAACATACACACTGAAAACTATAAAAATTGATGAAAGAAATTGAAGAAGTCACAAATAATGGAAAAAAATCCTGTGTTCATGGGTTTGAAGAATTAATTTTATTAAAATGTCCCTTCTACCTCAGGTGACTTACTGATTCAATACAAACTCTGTCATAATTCCAATTATGTTTTTCAAAAAACAGTAAAAAATTTTCCTGAAATTTGTAACTAACTACAAAAGACCTTGTATACCCAAAGAAATATTGAGTAAATAACCCAAAGCTGCAGGCAGCACTACCTGTTTTCAAAATATACCACAAAGCTGTACTAATCAAACAGTATGGCATTGGCATAAAACAGACATGTACACTACTGGAACAGAATAGAGAGCCCAGAAATAAATTCATGTAATTACAGCCAACTGATATTTCACAAAGGTGTCAAGAACACACAATTGGAAAAAAAAAGTCTCTTAAATAAATAATGCTGGGAAAACTGGATATCCATATGGAGAATAAAATTGTACCTTTAACTCAATCTGAGGTATTTTTATATCTGATATATACAAAGATATGAGACATAGAAAAATGAATTTAAAACTTAAACATAAGACCAAAAACTGTAAAACTACTACAAGATAACATGCAGAAAAAAACTTGAATTTCTACTTGGCATAGAGTTTTTGGGTATGATTCCAAAAGCACAAGCAACAAAAGCAAAAATAGACAAATGAGATTGGATTAAACTAAAAGACTTCTGTACAGCAAAGGAAACAATCAACCTAGTGAAAAGACAACCTAGGGAATAGGAGAAAATATTTGGAGTCATACATCAGATAAGGGGACAATATCCAAAATATATAAGAAACTGCAGCTACTCAATAGCAAGCAAACCATCTAATTAAAAATAGACAAAGACTGTGAAAAGACTTTCTCAAAGAAAAAGACATACGAATGACCATCAGGTGTATGAAAAAATACTCAACATTATTAATCATCAGAAAGTACAAAGTAAAAACACATTGGGATATGACCTCACAGTTGTCAGAATAGCTGTTGTCAAAAAGATGAAAGACAGCAAGTGTTGGCAAGGATGTGGAGAAAAGGGAACACTTTTCCACTGTTGGGAATATAAATTAGTAGAGCCATTAAGGAAACCAGCATGAGGGTTCTTCAGAAAATTAAAAATGGAACTCCCATATAATTTAATAATTATTTTTTCTGTGAGTATATCCAGTGGAAATGAAATTAATATGTCAGATATTTGCACTCCTATGTCCATGATTTTATTCAAAATCATCAAGATACAGAATAAACTTAAATATCTATCAACCAGTGAATGGACAAAGAAAATGATGTATATATATAAAATGTGTGTGTATGTGTATATATACACATATGTACATATATTTACATATAGATTTAAAAGGAAGAACTTTGGACAAGTTAAATTTTACAGTTTACTTGAAGAAAGAATGGTTGTGAATTGGGCAGCCCTCAGAACCAGAACAGGTTCTAAGTACTCCCACCTTCTACATGGCTAGACAGCAGTTATGGACAGAAAACAGAAGTGAGGTTCAATGAGAGCTTTATTGGGTACAGGTCAGTGTTTTGCATTATTTAGATCAGTTGGATGCCTGTGATTGACTGAAGTTGAGCTGCTGTTATTGTCTGCGATTCAACTTTGTTATAAGAGTATACTCCTGCATTAGGCTTCAGCCAGTTTATATGCTAAATTATATTTCAGTTTCTATGTAAGAACTTGAGTACAGAGGCACTCTGAAGTCAAATTTGCTTTAGTTCAATTCTCCAGTTTTAGTCCACCCCTCAATTTGGCAGATTGTCTAAAACCTAGACACTAATAATAGTCTCTGTCTTCATCATAAATAGACTTATTTAGCCTCAGTATGAAATCCAAAAATCACGATGTTGCATCAGTCGAATAATTATTTACATTCTTGCTGATCTAGTCAAAGTGAGACCATTCAGCACTGCATGGATGGCTGCATACAAACATTGAAGACTTGAGAGAATACAGTGCACCAGGGATACTATTATGATGACTGTGAAGAGAATGATATAAAAAACTGAAGTGTACTTCTTAATAGGAGTCCTTATGAACTGAACCAAAATTTATTAAATATCAGACAATATAGACAGTTCAACGGTATTTGAGTCCTACTGTCATAGTCTTTACTGAGGGTATGGTGGTGACTTAGGACCATAGTTTGCTGGAAAGCAAACTGATTTAAGAGGTATTCGTTTTCATAGTTAGCCTGCTACCACAAGTCATGGTAACCTTGGACCCACTAAAAGAAACACAGAAATCAGAAAAGTTTGTAATAGCTAGGATCACCATTTGGGATGCCCACAAACCAACTTAGTTTCCATAAACATATGTGTTTCTTTTCTTACTTTGATGGCAGTGTCTAGAGGAAGAACAGTATCAGCCACCTTTTTAATTGTTGTGGTAAAAAGGATAAGATAAGTGCAACCTTGATTCTTGTTTAGCAACATACACAAGATCCCACTTGGGCAAAGAAGAAATTTAAAGCTGCATGGCATTCTTTTAAAACTTTTTGTTACTGTGATGAAGTTATTAACTGGGAAGATCAGGGTACTGCTTCTAGTGAGTACAGGAAAGCAAGTAGTATTGATGTTTACAGTATAGTGAATAGCCTTGTCTTCCTTCAGGGTTTCAGGGTGGCTCATTGGAAAGGTAAAGAGAAGCTGGTATTAATGAAACTGTTTACCACTTTTTTGAATTAACATAAAAATCCAACAATACCTGTGGTTCCTTGCTAGAGTATAAGCCTTAGCTAAGCCATCCGTGGATTACGCTTCTGTGAATTTTCCTTTGAGGAGGGGATAAAGGATTAGAATAGCAGAAATAGGAAAAAAGGGAGAAAAAGATTAAGTCTTCATGAAGGCAGAAAAAGTCTTGATCTGAGTCCTTGGGAAAGCTGTCCATGTCTGTGGCATTGTTTGCTTCTGGGGAAAACCTTCCCTGGTCAGTTCTACTTTAAAGTATCCAATAGGTGGTGTACAGTTGCAGGAGTCTGGAGGGGTCTTTTTGAATTATGAGGTATAGACCCGTGTTTTGAGCCCCTGAAGTTTTACCTCAGTGTGGGTGGTGGTATGGCCCTTTCAAGGTCAGACTTTTTCTGATGTCATTTCTAGAAGACACAGTCTCCAGGTTCTGTATTAAGTATTTGATTGTTTTTAATCAGTGGATCATGGAAGTATAGTATATTACCCAGTGTAATATATTACTATAATATGTTACCTGATATAGTACATTACTTGGAATACTATTTTACCTGGTGAAACACTATTTGACATAATGCACTGAAGCCTTTCAGTATTTAATCATCCAAGAATTTGGGAGAGCATGAGACACAGGAGGTTCTGTTATTAAGGACATAGGCCTTCCCTTATTTTATATGTGGTCAGTCTGTGTTTCCAAGTGGCTTTCCCTTATTTTATATGGAGTGGATCTGATTACCATTAAAATCAATAGTAGTACTTTCGGGCAAGGGAACCCAATTGATTGCTAACTTTGCCAATTTCCATTTTAAAGAGTCATTTGTACTTTTGATCTTTCTAGAAGCCTAAGGATGATAGGGACAACAGTAATACTATTGTGTTCATAATATCTTGTTTAATTGCTTTAGAATATTATATGTAAATTTTAGGTGCCACAAAAGAAATAGCACTGAAACATAAATTTTCTCAGCAAAGCAATTTACTGAGAGGGATGCTTACATCTCGTGGATGGAGCAATGGGGAGCACACACCTGAACAGGGGAGGGGATGAGGTTCTTACCCCTGATGCAGGTAGCCTCTACTGCTGTGTTGTTAGTGTTGGACCACACAGTCCAAGCTAATTGCACTTGGGTATTTTAAAGAGAGCAGGGATGTAAGCCAGAGTGGCAGGGTGAGCAGTGTGTCAGGAAAGATGGTTACAGAACAGGTAACTAAAGGTGACTCAGGTCAGAGCAGGTGACCAGGGGTAACTCAGGTCAAAGCAGGTGACCAGGAGGAGTCAGGATGAAGCAGGTGACCAGGGAAACAGATGTGAACTACTGATTAGAACTGGTGGTGGAAAATGTTGCTGACTGAAACTATGAGTAAGTTAAACTTTAAAATGGAGGACAAAGAACTGAACATACCTGACATTCTTTGAAGAGAAATTTAGAACTCATGGTATCCAACAACTTCCTCCTCTTGAATTTTTTACAGCTTTTTCTCTTCAAACTTCCTTAACATGTCCTGGCTTAGTTGTTCTGCTTGATTGTCTTAAAAAACCTCCTCTGAATAAGGGGGGCAAGAGTTAATGGAGGTTTTAGTAAGTGCTGCTTTTATGAGTCTTTGCACCAGCCCATGGGTGCATGGTTTGACACAACACCCTACAAGACTGAGTACACCTAGTACACCTGTGAGAGAAGTAAGAGTTGAGGCTGTGATTCCTTTCCATTTACTGATCTGGTTTTCTAGCCACCTGTGAAAGGGTCATTTACCCCTGAGTTTCTGGCCAACTCATGGGACAGAGCAGTTAGACCTTGCAATGCCTTTGTTATACTTCCTTCAGGGGTGGTATTGTTTGGGATGAAGGTACAACATTGAGTTTTAATCATGATGCAAACTTTTTCCCTTTCTGCTAATATCATGTCTAAGGCTATTCTATTTTATGAAGCCATCTGGCTAGTAGTCCCTAATTGGTTGGCTATTCCTTTAACAGCATCTCTAGTGTAATTACAACTGCTGTGGGTTAGATGTTTATCCAATCTACATTTTTATTAGTTGTCACCCACCAAAATATTGACTCCAATCCTGCAGCGATTTGATCTCAGGTTTAAATTTATCTGGTACTCTTTGTGGGACTCCAGTTGCATCTAAATAAACATGAGAGTCAAAAGACCCATAAGGGACCTCTCTTGCTTACAGTGTTGTATTTTTCCTCTCTCTGGTTGATGAAATGCCAGGGTGAAAAGGACAGTCAATTGGACTAGAGCAGAAGTGCTGCTCCAGTTCCTTGGCAGAGTGTCCGATAAAGGTTCACCACAATACCACCACACATCTGCTTGGGGATGAACAAGGGCTGATTCATTGGTAAGCTCTTGAAAAGTTTTAAGCTCACTGCATTTTTTCAGGTCTCCAAGGAACACTAAGATTTCTCTGTGTCATGAGACACACAAAGTGAACTTGGTGTTGGGAGACAGAAGCTGGATGGCCTTCAGTGGCTGACCCATAGGGTATTGAACTTTGGGATACAGCAGAGAGAGAGAGCTTGGCACAACTTGTTACTTTAGGCTGTGGAATCCTGGAAAAGATCTACCATACAGCCCATGCCTGGTCACTGGAGGACCATCCTAGTGGAAAGGGGACAGTCTGTGCCTCTGGCCTGCCATGCACACAAGTATAACAATTGCTTTTCTTTAACATGCAGAAAGAATATTTGATCCATTCCAACCAGGCATTTGCATCTTGATATCCCATCTCTATTGATAAAGTTTGTTTTAAATCATCTAGTTCTATAATACCACTTTGGTCCTATGATTGGGTATAGAAGGGATGACATTTTGATTAGAAGAAGGTCCAAAAGGAGAAAAAGGGGAAGGGGGCAAAGAGGATGAGGGATTAATAAAACACATTTCAAAAGACCTTATGAGGTCTGTGCTGGCCAGGTTAGCTCCTATGCCATATAATCAACCTAGAGTGGGGTCAGGATCTGTAGAGGTAGAGGTAAGAATAGAGAGCTGTGCTGGATTGCATTGGTACTGTTGACAATTAGAAGGAACGCTTTCTTTGGTGAAATGGAGGTATGGGTTTAGAGAGGTACAGCCCTTTGAGGAAGTGCACCCTTGTTCCTCAGTGGTCCCTAGGATATCATCCCAGGAGGGATAGTACTGTCCTGGAAACTCATCCTCACTTGGTTTCTATGAAGCAAAGGATGTGGAGGTCAGAAGTTATTTGGGAAAGACAGAGATATTTTTCTGAGGAGGCCATTTGCCTTTGGTTTTGGAGATCCCCACAAGGTATGGCAAGACAGTAATCAAATGTGATTGAAGAAAAGGTGACCTGGTTACATTAATAATGAAGCATTCACAGTACAACAAGGAAAGAAGTAGGAGTAATAAATTAAGGGGGTTAAACTTTTCTTAGGTTTAGTTTGGTAGGGTTTTCTCCTAAGACTATGGCCCATGACTCCAGAGGGGATGGCGCTTTTTTGACTTGAGCGTAGTGGGTCCATCCTCTTTCTGCTGTCTGATTTGTAGTTTCAGTAGTTAGGAGAACTAGGGCAGGTCCTTCCTAGGCCAGTTCAAGTTTTTCATCTTTCCATCTTTTGATGAGGATGTGGTCCCCAGGTTGATGTTAATGTACTGAGAACTCCAGGGGTGGCACATGTGCTAAGAGGCCTTTAGTTTTAAGAGAAGAAAAAGTAGAAGACAGACCAAGTGTATATTTTTAAGAAATTAATCTATTGTTTCAAAGGTAGGAATGTCAGCAGCGGAGTGTAAGCAAGGCAATCTGTAGAGCATCTCCTAAGGAGAAAGAACAGTATCTTTCTGCAGGGCAGTTCAGATTCTCAACAGCGTAATGGGTAGGCATCTTGTCCATGGAAACCAAGTCTTTAAGACTAATTTGGTTAGGTGGCTTTTTAGAGTTTGGTTTATTCCTTCTACTCCTCCTAATGAAGGTGGGTGCCACTCACATATAAATTTTCTCAGCAAGGCAATTTACTTCTATAGAAGGGTGTGTCTTATGGATGGAGCAGTGGTGAGTGTACACTTAAACAGGGGAGGGGAAGGGGTTCTTATCCCTGATGCAGGTAGCCTGTACTACTGTGTTGTTCCCCAATTAGCTAGGATTGGACTGCACAGTCTAAGCTAATTCCTACTGGCTACTTATATGAGCCAGAGTGGTGGGGTGAGCTGTTTGTTAGAAAAGACAGTTATGGAACAGGTAACTAAAGGTGACTGAGGTCAGAGCAGGTGACCAGAGGTGACTCAATTCAAAGCAAGTGGCCAGGTTGAGTCAGAATGGAGCAGGCCACCAGGGGAAGAGATGTGAACTACCGATTAGAACTGATGGAGAAGGTTGTTTACTGAGACAATGAGGAAATTAAACTTAAAAACGGAAGACAAAGAACTGAACATACTGACATACTGATTCTTTGAAGAGAAATTTAGAACTCACTGTATCCGACAATAATTTACCCAGTAAAAATGGGTTCTTCTGGTGCTGGAGATTTCTTTAGGGATTCCAATAAAGGAAACAAGTTCTGATTTTCTAATAAGTTCTTAGCTAATGTCATAGCATGAGCTTTCCTACATGGGAAAGCATTTATCAAACCAGAAGCATGTAACTAACGGTGAAAAAATACTGTTATCCCACTCGTGGTGGCAATTGAATCATCATCTGTAAATGTTTAAATCATTTATTAGGTGCTAGAAATATACCACCTGAAGTTTTTATGTTTTCCCAGGATTATGGGTTTGGCAAGCCAAACATTGGTTGTAAACCGTTTTGCAATTTTAGAATGATCACCACACCAGTATTTTTTAATAATTTGGGTTATCTTGTCTGATCCATGATTAGTTGTGGAGTGCAAAGCTCTTAACAATGAAAGCTTTAGGGACTCAAGGAGGACCAGGCAACCATCTGGGCCATCTGTGAGTTCACAGTTAACATTGAATTTTCCTCCTTTGAGATACCAATTTTATTTTTCCAAATCTGATGCTTGGCACTGTTTATTAAATGAGTCATAAGGAAGTTGACTTGGATCAGTCTTAGAAAGTTTATTCAAATTGTACATGAAAACCATTTCAGCACTAGATGATTTCGCATAAAAACCTGTTAGGGCATTCCCTTGATACTCAAGTTTGGTTTTAGAGATATGGACTTTAATCTTAATAATGGCATTTTGTGAAGGAAACAGGATAGTAGAAAGGAGTTCGTCTTTTTAGAGTTGATTTTGTGTGCGTGGGATCCCATTGTAAGTCAAAAACTCTCTGTTTCCATAAAATTATAAAATCGTGAACTACTTCAAAAGTGTATCTGCCATCTGTATAAATATTTACTAATTTAACTATATGATAAGGGTGGATAAGTGCAAAAAGCTGTGCAGGTTGAACTGAGTTAAACTGGGGAGGAGCTCTTTTCACTATTAATTCATTTTGGGTTGTAACAGCATCACTTGCTTTATATTTTTCTTCTGAGTTTTTGGCAGAAGACCGATCAACAAAAAGTATTCCCATAGGATTATCTAATGGTGTATTTTATAAATAAATATGAAGGGCCATTAATTCGGATACTATATCACTCACACAATTGTGGTCTTTCCTGTCTTCAGGTAGAGGTGGTAGAGTAGCAGGAGTAAGTAGGTTGCAGCATTTTAGGTGATGATTAGGAGACAGACAAAAGAATTTCATAAGATGTTAGCCTACTTGCTAAAAGATGTTCAGTTTGGCTGGAATTAAATAAACTTTCCACAGCATGTGGAATTGTGAAAAACGTTTATTCCCCCTTAAAACCAATTCAGAGGAGACCTCTATCAATCTGGCTGTACTGCTTCTTTTAAACTTTTAGAATATCCCTACTGGGTCTCACTGCAGGCTATGATATGTGATAGGTTTGTGTTTTCCCCCACATTGTTGGGTAAGAACTCCTAATGCCTGATTGGTACACTCATGAACGATCAAGATGAAAGATTTAGTATAATTTAGAAGTCCTAAAATTGGGAGCTGTCATAAGGCCAGTTTCCTTTGGTCAAAAGTCTGCTAATGACTTATATTCCCAAGGTAAAGCCTCTAGGACTGCATTCTTAGTGAGCTCATGCACTGGTGAGGCTTTTAGGGAATAATTTGTGACTCAAGATGTGCAGTGTGCTGCAAGTCTGATAAAACCTCTTAAACTGTCTTTTAGGTGTAGGCCTGGAAAAAACCTGAATAGATTTTATTCTCTCAGGTGAGAGAAAAATTCTTTCAGCAGGTAGATCTTGTCCTAAATAGTGGACTATTTCCCTTGAAAATGATAGTTTTTTTCTATCAAAACTTTGTAAGCTTTATATGTGAATTGCTGTAAGAAGTCAAGTGAATTTCAGAACATTCTTTATTGGGACAGTGTAGCAGCAGATCATCTATGTACTGAATAAGGGTAGACTTCCTGGAAACTTGCAGGGTTGTCAAGTCCTGATGTAATGCCTGAGAAAAATAAGGGGCTTCAGTAAACCCCTGTAGCATTATAATACAGATGTACTGTTAAATTTTTTTAGCAACTGGTTTATTGTCTCTCTTTCTGTCTGTCAGCTTGTATGATGAGACAATCAGTTTTTTTTTGTGTGTGGAAAAACCTTAGGGATTGAATTCAAAAGGTTTCAGCAAGTCT
The DNA here is from genome assembly GCA_963573385.1 of Cacajao melanocephalus. NCBI lineage: Eukaryota > Metazoa > Chordata > Mammalia > Primates > Pitheciidae > Cacajao > Cacajao melanocephalus. Next base: position 68,610 of record CAUYLG010016674.1, on the reverse strand, counting down.
TCTAGCTGCTTTTGGGCCTTCTCTTTTTTTTAAGGCACAGTCTTGCTTTGTCGCCCAGGCCTGAGTGCAGCAGCACAATCTTGGCTCACTGCAACTTCTTCCTCCTAGGTTCAAGCAGTTCTTGTGCCTTAGCCTCTTGAGTAGCTGGAATTACAGGCACATGCTACCACGCCTGGCTAATTTTGTATTTTTGTTTTTAGTAGAGATGGGATTTAGCCATGTTGGCTAGGCTGTTCTGGAAATCCTGAACTCAGGTGATCAACTGGCATCCCAAAGTGCTGGGATTACAGGCATGAGCCACTGCATCTGGCCCTGGGCCATCTCTTGAGGAGGTTTTGAAAGGGTCGTTAATATCCTCAGCTTCTTCCCATTCTGCTGCTGCCACATTTTTTATCTTAACCAAGTCCCAGTATCAGTGAATAAAGAAGTAAAGGTCAGAGAGTCCTGGATCATGAGCTCCTATGAGGATTCTAAATTTGTCAACAAATTTTTAAGAATTTTCTTTTGCATTAAGAAAATGTCTTATGATGATTCTTAGCTCAGCCTTTAGACCATGGGGTAGAAGTGGTTACGGTTGATCAGAAGGTTTCACTTTGTAAAGCACTTGTCTAACTTCGTCCCTTTTTTTATTCTCCAGGTAAAAAGGTAATTGAACAAAAAAGTTGTGGACTTAGGCTATTGCAGTGTGGAACAGTTGGGGTGTAATTCCGTCAGCATACAGTACTCTTTTGGCATGATCTCAGTTTGTTGCTTAAGCTTTTCATTGGCTTTCTGTGAGGAAGCCTTTAGGGAGGCAATTTTTGAATTATGTAATTTTTTAGATATCTCTGCTCACAGTTTAAGAAATGCATACCATTTATTTTTAGGGTTTCTGATGCTTTCTAATATGTCCCACAAGTAAACAATTTTATCCAAATTAAGACTTTACCGCTGTGGCCACTGTAATTTTAAGTTGTTCTTAGTAAGGCTAGCCCATTTATTAAAAAATATGCAGATTCTGGGCTCATAACTTAAATATATTTATAAAAAATTAGCTGAAGTCCCAGAAGGTGGAGTCCCAGATTCCTTGGATTGTGACAAACCCATTATCAAAAACACCTACCTAAGGCCTAGATCAAATCAAATTAATTATCAAATTTGATACAATCCTAGACCCTGTCCAGTGAAGTAAGAAAAAAATACTCAGCTCAAAACACAAATTAGTCGAGCCCAAAATCCAAGAGAAAGCTCACCCATGACCTCCAGTTGCTGCAAAGGATAAATGAACATAATGGGCCCCAGTGGGTACCTTCACTGGGTCACTGGGTGCTCCTGGAGGCCATTGGAGTTTTGATTTGGGTCCTCTCTGGGTTGCCAGTCGGTTAAAAGAAGGCTTAGAAAAATTAAATCTAACGGTTTAATTCAGCAAAGACCAATTAGTGAATTGGGAAGCCTTTAGAACCAGAACAGGCTTCTAAGACTTCTAGCCTGCAACATGATTAAGCAGCATTTATGGGAGGAAGACAGAAGTGAGATCTGGAGACAGCTTAACTGGTTGCAGCTTGGCATTTTGCCTTATTTAAATCAGTTGGCCATACGTGATTGATGTCTGGCTGCTGTGACTGACACTAAGCTATTTGTTTTAAGAGTATACTTCTATGTTAGATTTTCAGTTTATGTACTAAGGTTGCAGTTTGTTATGTAAGAATTTGAATATGAAGGCATTCTCAGGACAAATTTAGTTGAGTTTATAGAAGTACCTTGCATTATACATATTGTACATATACTGTGAGAATAGAATGGATCATGAATCAGCCTTAAAAAATAATGAAATCCTGTAATTTACAGTAACACAGATGAACCTGAAGGACAGTATGCTAAGTAAAATAAGCGAGACACAGTAAGGCAGATACTGCACGATTCCACTTACACGTGGAATCCAAAAAAGCTGAATTCATATGAGCAGATAATAGAACGGTGGATACCAGGGCTGGAGAGGGAAAGAGAAATGGGGAGATGTTGGCCAAAGGATGTAAGTTTCAGACAGGATAATAAGTTCTGCAGATCTGTTGTACACCATGTGACTGTAGTTAATAATGTAATATATACTTGAAAACTAAAGAGAATAGGTCTTTAACATTCTCACCATGGAAAAAAATAAATATGTGAGATTATGGATGTGTTGATTCACTTGATTTAATTGTTGCTCAATATATACATACACCAAACATTATCTTGTACTCTATAAATATATATAATTTCTATGCAAGTAAACCTTAATAAAGCTAAAAAATAAAAATAAACTCTGCAAGTCTTGAACCTTTGCTCTTCTGCCCAGGAAGGTGCTTGTTCTTCTTGAGATCCCTTAAGGACACCTAATTAATGTTTGAAAAGATAAGTACTTAGTCTACTTTTCCATATGACGCTGCTGGAGAGTCATATCCAATTACTTAGCCAGATTCTGGAAAGCATCCTCTTAGGATGTAAACAAATTATCACTAGAGTGTACGACAAACCCAGGAGGACATGACAGCAAACAGCAAATGTGGATCTGAGGGTAGCAGGGAGGTTGGAGAAATGTGCCAAGGGCCTCTCCCTTTTATTCTGTGTCTCATCATTCTTTATCTGACCAATAAAATTGAATAGGATTTAGTGTTCTTCCCACCTACCCTGAATCTGCTAATTTCTCATTGTTGTGGCTTTGTTAGAAACTGGGTCAGGATAACATCCTTCCTAAAGTACTCTAATTAAATAAGAAATTAGGCTACTTTTGAGAGTTAGGTTTACTCCCTGTAAATTTTTCAGGTTTACTGAGTTTCTTTATGCAGGGAGGGGGTTCTAAATGGGGATCTAGGAAGAGACAAAGAGCAGAATGAGAAGTGGGGAAGCCGAGTGCAGCAGATACCAGCGCTGTGAAAAAGACAGTTTTTCCATCTGGTCATCCATACAGTTTACATTCACATATTTAGAGGTTGGATTTGTCAGGTTAAGACTCAGGCTGAGAGGGCTAGGTATGATGTAGGACTTAGGATCCTTCCTAAATCAACCATGTAAATCTAATCTGTCTTTGGAAGTGACTAATATGGCTTGTTAATACCTTATACCTAAATTATTCCCATAACCTAAATCTTAAGAGGCTGTTTGCTCTGGAGACCCGCCATGGTTATGAGACAGCTAATAAGGGGGACAATAGGATCCAAATTCCCATGTAGGAGCAAAAAACTTCCAGCTGCTGGAAGTGTTGTGAAAACAGTCTTCAACTGTCGACCCCATCCGGATTTTCTCAGCTGAAGACAGCCTCTTTATTGAAGCTCATTCTCTCTTCCTGAAGTTGCCTCTATCCAACGGTTTACCAGTGTAGAGCTATAAAGGCCTGGACTGCTCTATCCAATTCAGGAAAGCCTTGAAATATGCCAGTTTCAGAAAGGCCCACAGTTTTAGGCCAGGCTTCATTTCTTGGCATTGCTGGTCAACTTCTACTTTAGCTCAATCTGTTTATTTTTTCCCATGGGTGTGGTCCCAGCAGCGCTCACTAATAGGCCTGTTGCCTGCTAATCTTTGTTGCAGGTTACATTCCCTGGGAAGAAGACTATAAGACAACATATAACTTCTGAGTCTAATTTAGAAAACGGGCCCTCTGAAAGATAGCCTTTAGGACTGTGATCTTTTCCAACATGTAAACTTGCTCAGAGTGAGTTGGCTAATTCCAGGGAAGTCAGTATGAGTGGAATAGTTTTTCTTACTCTATGGGTCTAGTTCCCCTTTGACTGGCTAAGGGAAACAGACTAACACTCATTTCCTGGGAATGGAACTGACACATTTTTCAGGACAATCTCATTCATGTTGAAATGCTGCTTCTATGAAACTCTTTTCTCCTTCAACTTACCTGATTTCGTCTCCAGGTTTCAACCCACACTGAAGCAAGAAGAAAATTCAGCTTCATACTAAAAGAAAACAGGTGAATATCTTTTTGCGTCAAGCCCATGTTTACTGAATGAAGTTGCATGGTGGCACACATCCACAAAGACAACACATAACTCTTTTTGTAACAGCTTCTCTCCTAAGGGAAGTTCCAGGAGAAATTATGAATCATTTAATTAGTCTTTTGTCCCCTTGACCCAGATTTTGTGACTATTGTGCATTTAAGCCCAATGCTAAATCTTAAATATTTCATCTCAGCAAAGCACACTTCATCATCTTTGAGGTCCTAATCCACCTGTGACTACTTCACCTTGAGATCATGCGAGCAGGCCAGGGTCATCTCGGTCTCCCTTGGGAGAATGAGTAAAGTTTGAGGCATGGAAGGCCTTTCCTTCTATGAGGACCTGGACCTTTGAGATACAATTAAGTTCTGTTTACTTGCAGAGAAGAGAGTGGGTAATGGGCTCTTTTTTCTCTGAGGGCCTAGAAAAGAGAGGCAGTGAAAAAGCAGTTTCACTGAGGGAGATGGGTAGATTTGATAGGGAATGTCAGACTAGATGCACCTTGCCATTTTGGATGTGATTATATGTTTCTCCTAGTAGTTGAATTGGGAACAGAATGCATTGTCTCTTAAAAAAAAATTGTTCCCTACCTCTAAAATGACTACACATTGACAATCCAGTAGTAATAAGCATCCCCATTGCCAGGACTGTGGCATCTAAGTATTTCGGGTCCATTTTCATACCCCAAGAAAAGCTTGAATTGCTGCCCAAGAAATGCATTCAGTAATTTCTTTCCAGAACTTTGGTTCTTTAAGTGAGAAACCTCTTGTCACACCAGAAAGCAAAGAAACCGTATCTGTAGTGGAAACTGGTAGTGCTCCACCTAGGTCCCCTTGGATTCATTTTGCTATATTTTGCTGTTGCTTTGCGCCCCTTGATTAGCTTTGGTGTGCTCTTCTAACAGCCTGTGCCTGCAATTCTCATTCAGAAATAGCTATTTGCTGATGCTCAGAATGCAGGTGTAGAAAGCCAAAAGTGCCTGAGAGTTTACTCCCTCTCCCCTATGAGGTGTTCTGCTTAGTAAATGCTTGGAATATAAATTATTACTCAGAGTTTGCCCTAACTTGGAGGCAAGAGATCTGCCTTTCAGAGTTCTGCAGCCATCAGTGTTCCCGACTTGAAATAAGCCACCTTGCGGACCTTGTCTCCTACTGCCTTCTGCCTCTCACTGTGTTCCAGCCACAGTGGCCTCCTTGCTGTGTTGTATATCCACTGCGAATCTTTACATTTCCTGTTCTGTCTGAAATGCTTTACCAAGATGGCTGATTGGCTCACCGTTATGCTTTCTATGTCTCTGTCGGAGACCTTTGCAAGTCCTTTCTCTGATCACCCAGTGTAAAATCACAACACCCTCCTCTCAGTCATTCCTTGTCTCTCTCAGACTGTGTTAATATTTTTTATAGAACTTATCACCATCTGACAAAGCTTTACTTACTTTATTATTATAAGTACAGTGAAAGTAAGAACTTGCATTTATTAAAAATCCATAAAACAGAGCTTTATTGAGCAACTATTATATACTGGGTGCTAATTGTTGCACTAATGAAAGGTGGAAGGATTGGGGGTGGATTGGGAACTTCTTTAGAGACAAACAACTGAGCAATGTGGAAAAGACCTTTGCTTGCTGGAGGAGTTGAAAGAAGGCCACTGTGAAAAAAGCATACTGAGGCAAGGGAAGATGGAAAAGGAAGAGGGTTGACAGGACAAAATAAGTTCGAATGAGGACAAAGTAGGATAAAGGCCCACATCCCCAAGAGTTACTGAAAGTCTTAAAACAGAGGAGTGATGATTCATGTACACAGGCCTCTATGATTTTGTGCAGAGAACGGGCTGGGAAATGGCAATTTTAGAGCCCAATGCAGTGGTCTGCTTGGGAGGTAAGGTAGCTAGGATTGATGAGGTGGGGTGGGAGAAGGCGGTGGTTATAAGGCATCCATAATCAAGAACAGAGATGCTTGGGGAAAATGTCAAGACTTTATCTTGGAGAGTAAGTGGAGATTCCTGACATAAGTAACAGTGGCTGCTGCTGTCTTGCTGAGCCTGAGAATCTAGAGGAGTAGGTTATGGGTACTGACCCTTGGAGATGGCAGAGCCGATTATGGTTTCCATTTTAGATTTACTTTCTTTAGGTATAGAGGCATCGTCTGACAGACCTATTTATGTAATCATCTACTTGGCATTTCTGTGCATAGTTACAGGCATCTCAAAGCTTAGTAGATAGCCTGTAGCTGGTATTTGAACTTGCTGGAGAGATCTTCTATGCAAATGTGTGAGAAGCAGGCAAGAAGATGAGAGCCGAGGCCTGACTCCTGATATGTTTTAACTCCTCACAGAGATCAAGAGGAAAAGAAATCACCACAAGTCACTTAGACATTCATTCAATCAATTTTTGACTGATGATGAAACAGGTGCTGAGGGTAGTGAGGAAACCGACCTTTTCTTTTGGGCAGCTAGGTCATGAGATTGAAGCAAAGTCTTTCTGAAGTAGGGGAGAGTAGAAAGAGTAAATAGTTCAAAAGTAGAAGAGGTTTTTAAACATTAAGTAGACTGCTTAGTTCATATCACTGCTATTTTGGTGGACAAAGGATTTTGAATGTTTTCACCTTCTATCTGAAGTCTACGTCTGCCTTCACTTATAAATGTCTAGAAAAGATGCTTCCGTCTGCTTTTTCTTCACCAAGCTCCCCTCTGCTCTCTCATGACTGCAAACATTTTCCTATGAGTTGCAAACCTTCTTTTAATTAAAAAATTCTCTGATTTCTCTTTTTCACAGGGATATGTGAAGTTCGTATGTCTGCAGCTCTTAACAGTGTCAGAATGCAGTACATTTTTGATGGACATGTATTTAAAGAGAAGATACAGAATGTGACAGAAGTACATTTTTCAAACTTTCATTCTAGAGACTTCTCCATGTGTTCTAGGGGGAGCTGTAATTCTCACTGTTCTGGCTAAAGGACAGATTCAGATCATTAGCATTATGTTCCTCGCAGTAGGGGAAAGTTTTGCAATATGTTAGGCTTATCAGAGCTCCTGTAGACCGTTATGAACAAGGCTCTCTGAGCCCTTAAACACTACTTCTACCAACTTAATAAAGGTTGTAGAAAACAGTTAAGGCACATCACTAACTACGACTGTAAATCCTATAGGGGACCTGCCAGATCAGTGCCATTCAGCCCCCTAAATCTCCAAATAACCTTATCGTCTCTCTTCTTTGGAGTCATCACAGAACTGTGAGTTTGTACTTGAGTGCCCTTTAGAAAGAGTTGAAGTCCTTTGCTCTTTTCCATGAACAACATATTAGTCAAAATGTACGTAAGCTCCAATTGCTTGGTGGAAAATAGGTCACTGCTAGTCATGTTTAGCATTCTTCTTTCTTCCCCTTTGGGACGGAATCTGCTTTCAGACTATTTTTCACAGAGTATAAGGATTAGTGCCTCTTTATCAATGTTGTCCATATCCCCACTCAGTATACTTTATTATCAGTGCTAGAAGGTGCTTCTCAAAGCCTGAGTTGTAGAGCTGTAAAAAAAAATCAAGCTCCCCAAAGCCAGGGAAAATTGAAATGTCACTCTTTACAAGGAGTTTTAGGAGGGAGACTAAGCATTTACTTCAGTATAGACCATCCATTCTATGGCCTGTTTTAGAAACTTTCAAAATCAATTTTAAGTCTTTTCTTTATAGCTTTCACATCCCTCAATATCATCCCTTTTTCATTATGAAATTGCCTTGGCCAGGCAGCACAGGCTGGAGTGAGGTAGGCTTGGTTGGGTAGTGGGGGAGACTGGTGATTGATTTGTTGTCCAGGCACTCCGCCTCCTGCTATTCACAGCGCCGCACACCCGTCTGGCTGCTGGCCTCAGCGCTGGCCCCGGATGCATTAGGCCTGCCTGCTGTTTGGCAGACATTTTCCTTTGTTTGTGCTCCTTGTGCTGCTCTAATAACCCTCCTCAAGGCCAAATTAGATTTAGATGGAAGGGGAAGTCAGCTAGAGGCTTCAGAATGACTATGCTAATTAGAAACCAAAATATAAACAGCAACTCCACATGGATCTATTAAATAGGCCGGCATTCTCCATAGCAAATCAAATTAAGAGAAATCCCATTATCTCGCTCACGGCTTGTGCATTTTTTCTGACCGCATGTTTTAGTGTTTGAGCAAAACGAGGATACAGAGATATTTCATTATAGGTCTGGTTCTAAACTACAGCCATTTCCTCCCTTACTCCAAATTACAATACTACCATGCCATTATTCACAATTAAGCCAAACTATTTTTTTAAAATCCACTGGAAGTTTATGTATCACCCTCTGAAGATTTTAGGTTTTAATGTGGCCTCAAATATTTTATTTATCCTCAACAGTTTGGCTTCAGTGTGTACTAGTTACCACAAAGTGTTCTAAACAGCTTTTGAAAAGCCCTGTGTATCCTATGAGAGTTCATGTTTACGAATATCTGCTACAGAAAATGAATATTTCATCCATTAATTTCTAACCTTGTACACTAAGCTGATTCTGCAAGGGAATGCAAAATAAAAATAGCCTGTTTCCTTCTTTAAAATGAGCCAATCCTAGTGGCCAGGAAGTTTTTAGGAACTTAATATTAGAGACAATGTAGCAGCTGAGGTGAGCAGTCACTAATAAAGTCTACAGTTGCTGAGCTGGTAACAGGGGAGGAATCAGAAGTGGGAAGTTTGGCCACGTGCGGTGGCTCACACCTGTAATCCCAGCACTTGGGGAAGCTGAGACTGGCGGATCACCTGAGGTCAGGAGTTTGTGACCAGCCTGGCCAGCATGGTGAAATCCCCATCTCTACTAAAACTACAAAAAATAGCTGGATGCAGTGGTGCGTGCCTGTAATCCCAGCTACTCAGGAGACAGGCAGGAGAATTGCTTGAACCGGGGAGGCGGAGGTTGCAGTGAGCCGAGATAGCACCACTGCACTCCAGCCCAGGTGACAGAGTGAGACCCTGTCTCAAAAAACAAATAAAACCAAAAAAAGAAATGGGAGGTTTGCTCAGAGGCTGAGGCAAAAGGGGGCAGATCTCTCTGATAGTCATCCTTAAAATGCTTCTTTTCCACAGGCAACCCTAAAAGGTAGGTATCTCAACACTGCATGGGTGGAGAATCACAGGTTCTTTTTTTGTAAAAATAAGCTTTTCACCACTCACAGCATTTTTCATTAGCTCTATGTGCTAGGTGCTCTAGTGACAAAATGGTCAGCAAGCTGGCAATCAGCCATTGAGGGAGGAGTAGGATACTGATCACCTTTGATATCTGATCAAATTCCTCATCTCCCATCATCCCTAGGTGATAATTGATGACCCTGGTGTGCTTTAAGCGAGAATCTTGTTAAGTTGGTTTAGCAAGAATCTTGTTTCCCTTGACATCTCATCTTATTTTCCATCCTGTGCCTCCCTTCCTCCCAGCTTCTTGGCTATAAATCCTCAGTTGTCTACTATATTCAGATTGAGCCCAATTTTTCCCTTTCATTGGGATAGTCTTGACGCCTATTGAAATAGTACTATTTAAACAAGTGTCAGTAATTTTTTCTTTAATACTTAGAAAGAATAGATACAGGAATGCTCTCTCCTGATACAAATGTTGAATAAGTGAAACATCTTCCCGACATAACATCTTGCTTAAACCAAGTTCTTTGTATCTATCTGTGTCTGTCTGTCTGTCATCTATCCGCACATATAATACTCAGAAAGTTTCTAAAGGAATCTTAAAAGGATTAATATTCTCCACTAGTCATTACTGACTTCAGGATAATAATTACAGGATAATAGCAAGCATGTAATACTTCTTCATACATATTACTTTCCACCTAAGTATCCCTCTGTCTCTCCTACCTTTAGTCTAAGGTTCAAAGCATTAAAACAGGCCAAATTTGAATAACTCTAGATATGTGCTGCCAAACGTGGGAACCCCTAGTCACATATAGTTATTTCTGCTTAAATTAATTAAAATTAAGTAGAATTAAAGATTCTTCAGTCAGTAGCCACATTTCCAGTACTCAAAATCCACATGTGGCTAGTGGCTACCATTTTGGAACAGGACAAATATAGAGCATTTTTGTTATCGCAGAAAGTTCTACTAGGTAGTGCTGCTTTAGAGAATTCACACTTCTTGGAACAAAAGTTATAAACATTTCTCACAGCCAGGCTTTCGATAGCATAGGTAGTATGGAGAGTTTTTCAGACTTAACTAGTACTCATACTCATTTTTAAAGCTTTTTTATTGTGGTACTCTCTGTGACTCCTTTCTTGATTATCTCAGGCCAAATAAATTTGTACTGGTTCTCACTGCTTACAGATTGTTTTGGTTTCCTGGATGTAACTCTGAAACCTAAGAAGCAAAGTTCCATTTTTGTCTTTAGGAAGGAGCAGACGGAGGGAGGGGTCTTCTTTCCACAGTATGAGCACAGAGCAATTGGAGAGTCTGGGAAGGCAGAGCTTTTGAACAAGGAAGGCTCTGTCATTTATTATCTGCTACCATACGATATGGTAAAAGTACCTGTTTTCATTTTACTGATACTGAAACTGAGGCTTAAGAGTCAAAAAATATCTGCATCTTAGGATCATTGTGAACATTATGTTTATGTAAATCACTTACGACTTTGGCACATCATAAGTATGTAAATATTGGATGTTATCTAGTCTAAGTCTTGTTTCTTTAATTGTAAAAGTTTTAATTGGGATATGGAAGGAGAAGATCAAGTTAATATTTTATACAAAATATTTTATATAAAATAGTTTTTAAAAAGCCGTTATTTTGGCACGAGCTAGGGATTTGTTAGTCATGAAAACAGAAAGGTGTATTTCTAGCTTAAAGAACGTGAGGCTTTATTTTAAGACTTGTATCCAAGTTGAATGCAAATAATGATTCTTTATGGTCGGAAGGATTTGTGTCAAAAAATCAAGAATAGCAGCTCAAAATTATTTTAGCTTTCGAAAGGAGATAACAGTAATATTAACATATTAGACACAGAGTCATCGAATAAAGTGTCAGCAATGCAATAGATGTTTCTTTCTTCAATTTTATCAGTTTGCAAAATTCATGAGGTTAATAAGTATTAAAAATCTCATTACTGTACCATATCAAATAGGGATGTAGCTCGAGGGTGTAATAAACTAGTTCCATTGTTGAAACTCCATCAAAAAGCAAGACTGCACTTACGCAGCATTATAAAAACCCCTATATCTCTCTGCGTACAACTTGATGTAATGAAAAATAGTACATATGGGGTTTCTGAAAGCTCACACTTCAAATCCTGAAGCTCATTGACTTCGTGTATAAAGTTATAGCAGGTGGCTATTAGATTTTTGAAAGAGATTCACTGTCAGCAAAATGATACTGGTTTAGCTGTAGATCTATGAATAGCTGTATTTGCCTGTTTTTTTTTTAATGTATAACTTTGCCAAAGCAATGCAAGTTTTTAGTACTTTGCATGGTTTAACCATCACCCTCCTTCCTGCAGGGTATATAAAGCAATATTGATAGAGTATAATAGCTGTTCACCTGATTTTGGAAAGATGATTCCCTGGCATCTACCTATATTGATTCCACTGGCTCTCCTTCCTGTAATTTTCTGCCTCAGACCATCTCAGTTCACTCCAGGAACCCACATCACTCTTATCTAGCTGTCATCCACACTATTGGCTGTCTCAAATGTCACTCTGTTTCAATAAATAACTTAAGATGAATTACGATTAGAGATTCGTTTTGGGGTCCATAACTGGAAAAGAAAATCCTACATAGAAATTTAAGTCACCTTAATAGAATATGAAATATTTTTTCATCAGGCCTGAGTTAGAAAAGATAGGTATCGAGGATATATTGCTTCTCTACCAGTGTCTTTTTGACAGCTAAGAAACTCCTAGTTTCTGAGAAGCAGGTAAGGGTTCCTCTATGACTTCGGAGAGGTTAGGCTCTTACCCCAGTTGATAAGTCATGACTTGTCTAAACCACTCATTGATCTACTTCCTCTGATTGATATAAATGTGGGCATGTGGGATGGGGAACATGAGTCAGGGCAAATGAGTTACAGGGAAACACTGTTCTTTTCATTCAGAAAGAGATGCCATCCTTGGCAAAACCTTAGGAGCCATAGGTCTTTTGCTCCTTCCCTATTGCTCTGTCTGGAACTCAAATGAGATGCTTGGAGACCACCTTGAAAAGCTTGTGAACAAAATCCAACATTTTAAAGATGGATGAGTGAAATTCCTGGGCTCATAACATCAATGTTGAGCTAAGCTCTAGAATTTTTATTGTGTGAGAAAAATAAACTATTTTAAAAGTCACCTCCACATTGGATTTTCTTGTAGCAGGAAGCATTTCTAGGTAATATAGTAACTGACAGGCATTTGCATTCTCAGGCCACTGTTTATTCTCCATTGTCAGCACAGTGCTATTTTAGAACTGGAATCCAGTGCTTTCTACCATGTATATATATGACTGCATGTTTTCACATTTGTTGTGGCCTGTGAAATTCATACCTGTTACACACACACACACACACACACACACACACACACACTTTAGAACTGAACTTACTGAGTCCCCATTAGGTATGAATGTAAAATATTCTAAACACTTCAAACTCAAATCATTGAATAAGATGATCATTTCAGTCTTAAACAAGGATAAATTTAGGATTTTTATCTTCTTTCTACTCCTGCTCCCTGACACTTCTCACGCTGATGACCAAGGTACTAAGAAAACTTTAAAAACCTAGCAGTGCTGGGAGACATCAGATGAAGTTGTGCCTAGCTTGCTCTACAGTACTCTTCTGCCTCCGGTATCTTTTTCCTGGCCAACTGCAATGCTGTCTTTACTGGTCTTTCCATACTGTTTTTACATGTTGTATACATTGGCTTATTATTCAAACACCAGAGAAAGATAGAAAATATGAATTTCAAGAATTCCCCAGCTCCAGTACTAGTACCAAGAGGAAATCACGTAGTACTGATTTTATGTTTGCATCATGACTTTAAAGCTGCTAAGTCAAGAAATAAAAGAGTGAGAATTTAGACAGAATTTATTGTCTCTGCTGGAAAAAAATGAAGAATTTACTAAATTTACCTAACCTTTTACCTCTTCTACCAAATCTGTTAATTATAGTTACAGAAAAGATTGTAAATGTCAAAACTTGATTTAAAAATAAATTATAACCAAGTCTTCCATGCTTTGGTTTATTGATTCAACCCATAGATAATGAATGACATTTATCATATTATGTAAATGTTCTTTTAAAATCAATTAATATGAATGGATTCTTTCAGGAGCAGACAATCCTAGATTATTGAAATATTGCTTCTTGAAAGGAGAATTTTCCAAGTGTTAAGATCTGATATAGCCTATTAATTTTCTTCTGCTTAAGTTTTCTGGGCTCTCATAACTATCTTCCTCTTCTATGATCCTTTGTGCCTGGGGGTGGAATGTGTTCTTCTGTTGTTAAACCCAGAGAATACTGCATGCCCCTTCTCCTGCATTATCCCCCTTATATCCCGTTCGTATTTTAAGGAAAGTCCAATAAAGGGGATTGTTTATAAAATATCTCACTGGGTGTGCCAACTTTTTATTAGGAACTTGTCTTTCAAATCTGCACACAGACAGACTATATAGAGTAGAAAAATGATAACCATAAGGCTGTGAAGGGTAGTGGAGGGTGGGGTAGGGGAAGGTAGAAATATAAATGGCACAGCAAATAGAATGAATAAGTCCTATTTGATAGTACAATAGGGTGACTATAGTCAGTAATAACTTAATTGAACATTTTAGAATAACTTAGAGTTTAATTGGATTGATTGTAATCAGAGGATAAATTCTTGAGGGGATGAATGCCCTATTCTCCATGATGTGCTTATTTCACATTGCATGCCTGTATCAAAACATCTCAGGTACACCATAAATATATACATCTACTAAATACACCCATATACCTACAGCCAAACTATCGCTCACCTGTGAAGGTATCATCATTTCAAAATTTTCTCTCACAACTTCGATGCATTGAATGCAAAGACAGCAACAAGACAAAATACAATGGAGAAGCCTTGTTGCTAAAAATCTGACACCAAGTAGGATTATTACTTAAGAAATTTCTTTTTGAAAGTTGGTATAATTTAGAAATTCCAACAATGATAAAGTTTTCAATGTGTTTAAGTATGAGTCAAAATTTTTTTCTTCCTACTCAGTACTTGGGGGATCCTTTCAATCAAAATGTCTTAAAATTAATTAATAAAGCATTAACCAAAGTAATACATTCATGGAGTTAAAAAGTCAAGTAGTGATAAAAGATTCAAGAAAAAACAGTGTTCCCTTTCTCTACCCTGTCTCTCCCACGTTATTAGTGCACCCTAGAGGAAACCACTTCCAACTCTTGGCATTGCATCTGAAATTTACCTTCTTGTGTGTAAATAATGTGCGTTTTATTTCTTGATTTATTAGTTGGGATATTACATCCTATTGTGGATGTTGATGAATTAGTCCAACTGCCTATCCCTGACCTTGGTCTACACAATCGTATAACCTTTTCAACATCATTATTATAATTTATTTTTGTCAAATGTAGTTGGCATTTGCAGTATGACTATAGAAATATCGCTCTCTGCTGAGCCAGGTAGTATACTATAATTAAAATTCTCTTAATGTTCAATATTTAGTTTTCCATGTGTCTATTATGTAAAATTTCGAAATGACCTGTGAAACACCAACTGATTTTTTCTAAATGAAAAATTCAAATCTATTGGGCCTTTTATTTCTTAGATAATTACCCCCTTGCAGCCTTATATTCTCTAGCATTGTCAGGATTGATTATTCTCTGAACATGACTTATTACTCATCTGAGACTTAATTTCTCTGCTCGCCAATGTTCAAGCTCCTCTTTCATGAATCATATATCTATTGTTATTGTCATCATTGTTTGCAACCTTGGTTTGTTGGAGTACATCCTTCATTAGTAACTGAGACAAAGTGCATGAGAGGTATATTTTAGTTTCAGGTCTGAAAATGTCTTTTTCACCTTTGATTCCTCTGCCTCTGTAAACCACCAATCAAGTGTGTGGGCAGAACAGCACTTTTTTTGGTCAGAATTTTGAAGACGTTGTGCTATTACCTTCAGATAGCTAGTGTTGATGTTAAGAGTTCCAAAGACATTCTGATTCTCATTCCTTTTTTTTTTTGGCGACTTATTTCTTCCCTCTGGAAAATTTTAGGGGCTTATACAGTCTCTCTTGTTTAGTGACATAACTTTGAGTGTTTTGTAATTTTGATTTTAAAGCGTAGCTTACTATGTGTGTTTTTTCCTTACTAAGATTAAAGACATCTTCAGCATAGAATATCAGTTTTGATGCCCAAAAGAATGAACCTGTGTATACAGTCATATTCAAACAGACATGTTGGTTGAACCTCATATTTACAGCCCCATATTTACAAACATGTTGGTTTAACCCCATATTTACAAGTTTACCCCACAGGTTTATATGTACAAACTTGTGATGTTTTAAAGTGCTGAGTGTGTAATGTACTCCATATGTAGTATTAAAATGAATGTATTATTATTTTTCCTTAAAAATGGAAAAAAAGGTCTATTATACTCTATTCCAAACAACCAAAAAGGCAATTGAAAACATTTTAATGTAATTAATAATGTATTTGTAGGATATACATATGTATATGTATAGGAGACTGCTTTATCACTGAATACTCATTATATTGTAAGCTTTATGAGGAAGGAGTTTGCTCCTAGCTAAATTGTAAAGTATTATATGTCTCATACATTTAACACATAAAATATATTTACATATATCTGTATGTAAATATATATATACACATATATATGTATGTAGTATATATTATAAACCCATATATTAATATAAATATATAAATTTAAGACAACACTGGATTGCCACTGCAAGAATATTTCTTGCTAATGGCATCCACCTAATTTTGAGAAGTACTTTTATTCCTTACACTTTTACAAGTACTTTTTTCAAGCTTCTTACATTCTTGCGACTGACTCAGAATAGAGCATAAGCTTACAGATTTACTAACATCCTTATCTTACTCTAATTCCTTTTTAGGCATTATTTTCTTATAAATGGTTTTTAATTGTATAAAATGAGAGGACGCAAATTTAAATCGGAAGAGATAAAGCCAAGGGAAATATTATGTTTTCACAGGCATGATTAGCTCCTTCAATACTTCTGTTAATTGCTCAGAAAGTGACAGAAACACCATCCTGAATGGAATGCCCACTGCAGCTCTCATGAATGACCTGGTGGCACATACAGTCTTCCGAACCTGGGGAATACAAGTACATAGAGTAAACATGACCTAGTTTCCTCCCTCAGGAAAAACAAAGTTATGGGTAAGCACTTGGCTCCTGGAGACAAAAGTTAGTAAAACGATGGCTTCTTTTCTGGAGACTTACTTGACTTGACTTCTTACCAGTTTTCATGCCTGTAGAGTTAAAAATTGAGACAAAACCTTACCTGCTTGCCAAAGAAAATTCCCAGGGCATAATCTGATCTCCATAAGGCTTTGGTCACAGGAAAAGAGACACGAAAAATGGCAAATGCAGACACAGTCTGGATGGAACACAGCATGCCTTCTTCAAATGGAAAAGACGTCTGCTTGTTGCCTATTTGTATATGCTTCCCTTTCAGTTTAATGCTTAGAGAATAAAACAGATTGGGAATCTTGGGAAACAGGGTTCAAACAATAAGAATGCCTATTGGCTGTCTTATAGAGTTAAGAGCTAATGTGGATACAGGCAGTGACCAGCCTCCATTTCATCTTTCTATTGTCTGCCAGAGCGGCATGTAATCTACTTCAGGCATCTGCAACTGGAGAAAAAACATGCCAATTATTTTTATTGATCTAAAGCCTTCATAGGTGGGACACCTTGCCAGGGTGGCATATGGAAATTTAGATAAGGAAATGATTGCAGAGACACTAAAAGGGCTTTACTATTTGGAAAGGAATGTGTAGGCCTTAAAAAAATGAACAGGCACTTGGTATTCCGGAGCTAAAGAGCACCAAAGACACATTATGCAGGCGCAGCAATGGAAATTGATTACTAAGCCTTCGATGAGTCACATGCCTTAGGAATTAAGTACTCCAATCTATTATTGTCAGTATCCTGATGGGTCAACCAGGCTGTGAATGGGAATTTGCATTAAATTGATTTGAGTGTTTTTTCTTGAACTAACATCACTCAATCAAGGGACACATTCAGACAGAGCTAGATAAGTGTGACTGAATTTGATTTGGAAAGGCAGAGTAGCAAGGAATTAGCAGGCAGAATTTAAAAATGCCATAAATCTGGCATTACAGACTGGGCTGGGAAAAACAGGTGACCAATCTCTGTGCCACAAATAGTATATAAAATCAAAGCAAATTTGTTTTTCATCTCTGTAGCATGTTGACATAGTCATGGATTACAAAACCCAGGTAACACAGAGGGCATCTTCTTGGAGGATTCCAGAAGATCTCATCCATAAACAACAAAGTATTTGCTATCTATTCAGGGCCAAGAGTCTATATTTCTGGCCTACATTTACTGTGCAGTGAACTTTTGACTTCAGGAAAATCACTTTCTATGCAAAGAAGCTTTGTGTGAAGAGGGTAAACCAGATGACCTCAGATCCACTGAGGTTTAACATAATGTGATTATGTGAGTCCAAAAATGTTAATTGACAAATTACGCTTAGATATTTGATGTTCTTTGCAGTTTAGATGCTGGGATCCACAAGGAGCTTTAGTTGTAATGTGTACTCTGTCATGACACATAAGTGATGGTTCAGGGAGAGCATAAATCCCAAAGGGCTATGGTGGGTTGGCAAGTTTTGAGATGGATTTTGAATGATACTGAAAGGTTGACAACATTTGAATGTTGAGTGAATAAATACCTATAGTTCCGGAAGGAGCACCTTCCTAATCATCTATTGATACTCAAAATGATTTGGATTCATTAACAAATTATGAATAAAGTAAGTTCTTTTTTATCTACTATTAACCACTCACCTATATATGCTAATAAGGACTCAGATATTTGCTTAGAATGGTAGGGAAAGGGCATTAAACACTTACAGGTTAGTCATTTACAGTGATTCTCAGAGAATCTACAGCATCCTTATATTTTAGCTTAATTTACAAAACAGCATCAAGTTGAAACTTTATTCCTTAATTTTAAAAAACACATCCAACTTTGAAGTATTATAGTATTGCTCTTGGTTGAAGCATACTTAGAAGGATCGTAACTTACTAATGTTCACCTGTACTAACCATTAAGCTAAACATTTGGTAATGACGTGAGGTTACTGGTTTGCTGATCAAGCAGGAGTAATAGCTGACCTATTATCAGTATCTAGAGTCTCTTTCATTTCCATTCTGTCTGTTCCTAGGGTTGTCATGGTAACATCATAGTATCCTTACTGTTGATAAATGCCTGGTAGAAGTCTGCGAAGTATTAGAATATAAGAGTCTATATTGCTCCGTTCTTCTCTTATGGCTCCCTCTGCCATTGCAGAATCCAGAAATCACTGACACTGATTGTGTCTTTATGAATCATGCTGTAACTTAGTATTCATAGGATATACATCATTAGATGTTCAGGCTATATATTTGCTTAGTTTAAAATATAGGAAATGTTTCTTAAAGATCAATGTCTTAAAAATTACTGTGTCCCTTGAACTTTGCTCTTAAGCAGAAGGTGGTGAAGTTTTGAAGACAAACCATTTGCACAAGAAATCTCATTGTCTAAATATGTTACCATTTGAAGCTATAGCAATCAACATTTTTTCCGCTTGGTGAATTAGGGTTATTCAGTCAAACTCCATTCAGCCTGAACCACAAGTTCTGTTGAATTCTTGTTTGAACTAGAAATCTGGCTATTAAAGTCCAAAATAGTACACTAAAGATAAAATTACTGTGTTATAATGCTCTAGTGAATGTATAGAGTGTATTGAAGCCCAAAATGACAAAAGTATAATAGAAATCACGCAAAGGAAGTTGAGAATCCATTTTCAAGTACGTAAAAGTGTGGTCAGGAGGTGATTTTTAAATAGTATTAAATGTGTATTATATCATCCTTGTCTATTAAACCTCTAGGAAGAGCCTGGGAAATAAATGTGGAGAGAACACTATTTGTGTTGCTTCCAGTACCAATGGGAGATGATCCTAGACTCAATATTTAGTAAATCTAAGACATAATGCCCAGAAATGTGTGGATCTGCATTGCAAGGGTAGAAATGGGAAGACAAATGGTAAGGATCTATGGAACGAAATGTGGGGTGGTTACAGCAGAGTTTCCACCATCAAAAATTGGTACAAATTAGTCTGGAAAAGTATCTGACTAACATTTCCTCAGCCACTAGGGGGCCTCACTTGAATGTATGCTGTTTATCTAAAGACCTTCCTCAAGGTGCACTGCCTCCCGCTTCTGATCCTAGAGAGAAGATAAATTGCTGGTCAGTGTTTATACAGATGTCACAGTCTGAGTTTCCAGTTGTGTTTATAGTGGCCTTCAGAGAGGAGACAAAAATAAGCAAGTACATGAGCTCACTTTGTGGTTCTCCCTACTTCAGAGGGACTGTATTTCTAAACAATAAAATCCTGCAGGCTACCTTTATGAATGAGGTGCCATGTTGTGGAAAGTCATACATTTTGCAAATCAATAAAGCCATGTTATTATATCATGGAAAATAAAGATACCCAGGAACCAATATAAAATTCATCAAAAAGAAGTCAATACAATATTATGTTCTAGGTTCTAGAATATATGAAAACCGTATCAAGCATCATTTTAAGTCTG
Organism: Cacajao melanocephalus; assembly: GCA_963573385.1. Taxonomy (NCBI): domain Eukaryota; kingdom Metazoa; phylum Chordata; class Mammalia; order Primates; family Pitheciidae; genus Cacajao; species Cacajao melanocephalus. The sequence continues at coordinate 48,829 of CAUYLG010016674.1, read as the reverse complement.
TGGTAACTATTAAGCTCTTCACAGATCTTCCCCTGGAGTGACTGAGCCCATGGTTACCATGCCCTTCTCTGGCTAGGGTTGTAGGAATCTTTCCATTTATAGTGATAATTGGGCAACTGAATCCCAATAAGTACTCAAGTGGGACACCTGTATAAAAGCAGTCTTTCTCCTGATGATCAGGGTCAAGTTCCTCTACCAAGATTGTGACTTTTTTCTTACTTTCTAATTCTTGGATACAGGTAGGCCAAAGTACCCTTGATCCAATTATAGCTTAAAATTTAATGAGATACCTGTTATTTTCTGTTGAAGTGTTAGCACTTTGGGCATCAGGACCTTTCCCTGCTGCACCTTTTCAAGGACTGGAAGAGAAAGGAACCATAAATTAAGCTCCCCAAGTGAATTATTGGGAGTTAGGGTAAGTGGACATGATTGGGACTCTTACTTGGTTGAGCTTTTGGTAGTCTACAACTTTCATAGTCTATCGCATAGCTAGGTCTGGCATTTGTAGGAATCAGGTGAATTATACAAAGTTACAGTGGGAATTACTAACCTGGCATTCTTGAAATCTTTCAAGGTGGCACTAATATCCACTATCCCGAAGATGTAATATTCTTTGCGATTTACTCCTTTGGCTGTTGGTGGGGCAGTTTTAGAAGCTTCCGCATAGCCTGTAGGATTAAAGATTTCATAGGAGAAAGCAGCAACACTAATATAAGAGTTTCACGAGTTGTCAAACATGCTAAGTCTAACCATACATCCTGGAAGTGTGGAAATGATCATCACATAGAGTCTGCAGATCAAGCTGACCCACTGTAAAGTGGATTTTAGCCGTTTGTTATCTGGCCTTTCTGTGCCTCAACAGTAACAGAGGGCCATCCTATTGCTTTGGGCTTCCAGGTTTCGTTATCAATTCATACCCATTTTCCAACAATCCTGAAAATGTTTGAGAATTCTCTTTTTTCTCAATGTATTGTTTCCTTGAGTAAATGGCCAAAAGACTTTAGGGAAAAGAATCAAATACTACCATGTATACTTCCTAAGACTTTGCAGTAATCTTCATACTGGAGACTGGGTCTGAAAACTGGTTCAGGTCTAGAAATTGCATAGTGAATTGTGATTTTTTGATGGGTGCCTTTCCTCAGACTACTTGACATCCATCATTTGTTTCCTTTGTTGGTACAAGTTGGGTAGTATCCTTGTTGACTGCCCACCTATTTTGCTCTTGGAGTTGCCATGTTCCATCAACCGTCAACACCCTTTTTTTGTGAGTTAGGTCCCTTTGATTGCCACTGCAGTCTTGTCACTCACCATGATAATTGTGGCCTTTTGGCTTGGCTTCTATTGTTTGGGGTCTTACTATCCCCATTACCTTAAGTAAGCCATTAACAACCTTTTGAAACAGCACACCTGATGTATAGTGTAAAGCTATCAGTTAACATTTTAGTGAGGCTGGTGCACTTCTCAATAGCATTTTTTCCTGCTCTTAGTAAATGGTGTCTGCAGTGAGCTTTCTTGAGGAGTATACCACCTGGCAGGTCTTCAAGTGAATGTAGTATAGCCGTTCTAGCATGCTGCTTTTCTTAACCATTTTAATCCATTCCTCAACCATCTTCCATGTAAATGCTAGCATTTTGCTTCTCCAGCATGGGCCATTTTTTCTCCATATGTCTAGGAGTCATAATAGTAGCAAGTTCATACTATTTCCTGGAATTCTTGCTAAGATGTTAAACTGTGTATCTCTCCCACATCAATATATTTTGTACCCAATTTTAACTCCTTGGAGATGGAGTGAAGAGTTTATTGACTTGCGGGTATTTTGGCTCCCTTGAACCCGCACTGTTATAATTCAGTTCCACATGTACTCCCTTGATTTCTGCCCATGCATCCTGGCTGTGCTTTGCAAGTCCTTTGTGGCACAGTCGCTTTCTTCCCTCTTCAACCAAGTATATATTCAGCTGGGCTATGCTGTCAGCTTTGACAACTGACTGCCATCTTATTCTAGAGGCTGTCTTTGTGTTCCATCTGCTATCAGTGATGGAGTCCTCATTGTAAGTCAAGCTGCCGCAGTGATTTAGGTCCAAAGCCCCATCTTATCACCAACTTTCTCAGGCTGTTTTCAATACCAACTCTCTTAGTTTTGGTTCTCTGAAAGCAAACACTAAGATGAAGTTTGGGGTATGTTATATTTATTATGAATCAATACCTGTGGAAAAAAAGTGAAGTGAAGGAGGCAAGATTGGGCAGAGAAGGAAATAAAAATGGGAGGCAGGTCCAATAGAACTTTAGCTAACCTTGCAGAGAGCTCTGGTGCAACTACTGCATATCTGAGTTGTCATAAGTCAAAATGGAATTGCCTCTTTTATACTTCTTCACTGAGTTTCCAGGTATGACCTCTCTGGGGAAGAGAATGACCTTGGGCCAAGCAGCTCTTTGCAGCCAAGGCAGACTTAAAGGAGCTGAGAGCCAGAGGCTGTTTGCATTATCTATTGCGATTGGTAGACAGGGGAAAGTCCCTTCTCCTGCCTGCTTCAAGGAAGAACTTGTTGCTCAGGTTGCAGTCAGGAAACATGCACTTTCTGTGCCAGCATTTACTTTGGAGAAGTTAACAGCAGGGGTCACATGGTAAAGGGAAGTGTTGAGGAGGAAGGGATTTTCTTTCTATTTGTGGTATGGTGGGGTGCTATCTCTAAATTTAGTGAAATTAGCTTAGGTATAGTTCTGGCTTGACTCCACCTTAGTTCTACAACTTTTTCCAAGACAGTGTCTCTTTCTCCATTAATGGTTGAAGGATTAAATAAAAAATACTAGTTGAACCAGCCCAGAAACCGTCTTGCAAATGCTGTCAAGTTACTTCACTTGAAGTGCTCTATAAAAAATAAAAGAACTGTCAGTCTGTGCTTGGGAATCCATACGTTCCACTGTCAATACATTTTCAGCCCTGAAGTTTCATAGAAAGAAAAGAAGATGCTTTCCATTCCTCTCTTCTTATACTTTGTCAAACTCTGACACCCAGAACCCTATATGTAGTATTTTTCTCTTGATGTTTACTCAATTTGTCAGGGCCCAAAGCCAAGGAGCTTTCTTTAGTGACCATCTTTTCTAGAATTATAACTTTCTGGGGTATATAAATAAGTACTTGTAGCTTGGTGTGGGAAGTCTCGGTATTTTTACATGGAAACAGATATCTCATGGAAGCAAATCTTTGCATAAGTTTGTTTAAAATAGTTGAAACATGTTTTCTCTGTGATTTTCCAGATGGTTTTCTTGGTCACAGAGATTTTTTTGTTTTTTTCTTTTTGCAAAGAAGAATGCTATATTTATTATTATCAATATAGTAAATCTATAAAAATATGGACTAAACAGTATACTTGGCTTTTGTAAAAAAAAATATATATATATACATATGTATATGTCAGTGTTCTCATCCTGTGTATCTTCTGGTACTTAATTCCTTCTGTCTACTTTCCTCCATTTAGTTTTTAAAGAGCTACCTTATCCATGCTTATATATATATATCATCCGTATAGTGTATATGACATATATACAAGTATATTAATACTGTATATATACATATATGTAAATACACATAAGTATACATAAAACGTATATGTAAATAAACATAGGTGTGTACGCAAAAACACACCTACTGAGAAATTGATTATAGCCCAATTTATCCATTTTTTAAAAATGACATCCAGGTGGATTCCTATTTTTCACTATTATGCATTTACTGTGATAAATGTCATTGTTCCAGGCCAAATGCTTTTCTGGGGGAAACAAAAAGATAAATGTCATTGTGTGTATCTTATACACACACATCAGATTCTCTGGAAAGTGTTTCTAGAAGGAGAAATACATGTACTCTATGATCCAGAAGCAAATTTTGGGAAAGCAGTTTGGCAATCCGTCCTAAAAGGCTGTGCCAATTTATAGTTCTATGAGTAGTTTGGTAACAAATATGAAAAGTACAACTCTCAGTTTTGTCAATCTGATGAATATCTCTCTGTATCTCAAGGTAAGTTTATTTTGTATCACTTCAATCATTACTTCAATTGGCAGTCTTTCATGCCCACTGGCCATTTTGATGTTTTCTTAGTAGTTTTTCTCATTTCTGCATATTTTTCTACTCGTTGCCTTTTCTTACCAGTTTCTAGGAATTCTTTAATTACTCGAATTTGATCCTTTACTGTTCTTGTTCCAATTATGTTTCCTTTGATCTGTGGCTTGTACATGTTACATTTTAAAGTAATTGCATGTATTACATAAAAAAGCAAATTGTTTAAACACATTTCCTTAATTAACTTTGGTTTATCTAGGAAGCCCTTTTCTTCTGTGTGTTAATCAAGATATTTGTAAGTATTTTCTTTCTGTTTTTAAGTTTGGTTCTTCAGATTCAGGTCTCCTGGAAAATTAAAGAAAAAAAATTTAGCTCATCTCAGTAATTGTTTTTATGATGAGAGGTAGGGATCTGAGATTTACCAAGTAGTTCTCCATTAATTGGTGATATCACCTCTGTGGAATACCATACAATTAAGCCTATTCTCTGCTTTATGTTTGGTGCTATCAGTCTGGTTACCATCACCTCCAAGTCCCTTCTATTGAAACATACACAGTCTACACTAAGACCATACAAGTTAAATTACTCTGGCATTATTTTAAATCTTCTATGACGTATGGCAAATACATTTCTTATTTTTTAAAGTGAATATGCTATTTTGTTTATGTGAATTTTATCAGCATGTTCTATGAGAAACCCTCTTATAATAATTAAATTGTATTTAATTTACTACTGATTTGTGGGAATACATTGACCATTAGATTTCATATTCATGGATGAGAAGACTCAAAATCTTCTCTTCCTTGAAGTTTTAATAAGATTAACAAAAGAGCAATGTAATTATCTCCTTACAATTTTAGGAGTAAATCTAATAAAATGTGAAATCTTTTAGGGTAATTTTTATTTTCTTTTATTTTTCTAATTTGTTTTTGCAAAAATACAGAAATATTTGATTTTAATAAACTTTAGAGACAAGCCTGTAGCAATAATAAGTGTTCCACTGGCTCTTGGTTATTTGTGGTAATTATAACATCTACAATCACTCATCTTTTTTTTTTTTTTTCTTACAATGCCATTGATTATTATTGTAGCTATTGAAGGGAGTGGAGAGTAAGAGAAAGGGCCATGTCTTTACAATACCAAAACAGCCAGTCAATTTGGTAGGTCAAAAAACTCTGTTAAATTGGTTGCAAAATAACTGTTTGCCTAATGTATTTTACTAAGATTGATCTATAATGATATTAGATCTATAAAGATCTATAATTGATACTAGATCTATAATGTAAGCAGGAAACTAGATCATGAAATCAAAATTCTACCCAAATTCTTTGCTTTCCAAGGAAGAAAGCAGCGGCATGTAGGATGTCTGCAGCATGGTGGAATTATGGTAGACTTTGGACAAGTGGTATTTGGCTTCAGTCACTTGGAGCTAGGCCTGAAGAGTGGGTTCAGAACAGTTTTAAAATTCACATACAGCAAACCAGAAGAAGGCCTTTAAGTCCATGTGAACCAATGGCCTTTTATGTATAATTTAAAGATGTCTAAATCCCAGTTCTCTTCGCTATCAAGTAATTGAGCAATATAAGGAAGATAATCACTGACGGTGATACAGTTTGGCTCTGTGTCCCCAACCAAATCTCTTATTCAATTGTAATCCCCAATATTGGAGGTGGGGCCTGTGGGGAGGTCATCAAATCATGGGGGCAGTTTCTTTTGGGGGTTTAGCATCACCCTCTCAGTGCCGTCCTTGTGATAGAGTTCTCACAAGATCTGGTTGTTTAAAAGTGTGTGGCACCTGCCCTCTCTGTCTCTCTTCTTCCTGCTCTGGCCATGTAATACATGCTTGCTTTCCCTTTACCGTCTTGCATGGTTGAAAGTTTCCTGAGGCCTTCTGAGAAGCCAAGCAGATACCAGCATCATGCTTCCTATACAGCCTGCAGAACTGTGAGCTAATTAGACCTCTTTTCTTTATAAGTTACCCAATCTCAGGCATTTCTTTATAGCAGTGTAAGAATGGACTGACACAGACGATTACTGGCATCACAAGGTGACTGCGACTCTGGTGCATATGCATAGTAAACTCATACTCATTTCCTGACAACCTTCCCAAGCCATCAGTCATCAAGCCCCTGGCAAGTTCAATAGTTTGAGGGTCTTCATTTTAGTTGTCAGTTGTGAAGAAGGCAGTTCTATGGTCTGCAGAATTTCTTAAACGCTATCCAAGGCTTCTGTTACTGTGACTTCACTCTTTTCTTGGCTTGTATTAATTATATTTGTAACCCCTGTGATGGGATACTCAATAGTCATGGAGTGGACTTTTGCCATGGATAGATAGTAATGATTCTGTAGGCTTGGTGCATCACTGCCTCAAGAAGATACTGATTTCTCATTAGTGGACTCTTTCCTCCTGCTTTTGCATCTGAATGAATGAGGATCTAATAATTGTCTCCTGAATAATGATGAAACTTGGAAATGTGATTATGGAGGCCAAGAAGTCCAATGTCATGTGGTCTGCAGGCTGGAGGATCAGGGAAGCTGATGGTATAACTGCCACCTGTATTATCTAGCATGAGTTTGAGTCCAAAGGCCTGAGGGCCAGGGGAACTAATGATGTGACTCTCACTTTTAGACCAAAGGCTTGAGAACCAGGGGAGCAGCTTGTTCTTGAGTCCAAAGGCTGGAGAACTTGGAGTTCTGATGTTGGAGGGCAGGAGAAGATAACCATCCCAGCTCCAGAAGAGAACCTTGTTTCTTTTCATTCTTTATACCTAATTTCTTTTGTCTTAATGAGTTAAATAGAAGCTCTAGTACATTGTTAACTACTAGGAGTTATGTCTTGCTCCTCACTTTAGTAGAATTGCTTCTAAACTAGTGTCACCATTGATCATGAGATGCTGTGTGGCTTTTTGGTAGACACCTTTTATCAGGTTAAGTTCCCTTCTATTAACAGAATAGTCCTGAGTGTGCATTATATTTTCTTAGAGACTTTTGTGAACCCATTGGAATAAGAATATGGTTCTCTTTAAATCTTAGTTTCATGTACTTCTGCATATTATCTGATAACTAAATAACTTTGCATTTTCACAGTAAGCTATATTCAGTTTTGATAAACTATTTTATCTATCATAAATAAAATTGGGGTAACCGAATCTAAGATTTTTGTGTGTCTATTTATAGAAATACTTTATACATGTGAAATTTGAGAGATTACAAAAAAAGGGGTGCTACTCAACAGAGCAAAACCATGTCTTTTAAAGACTAAAATGAGTATAAACTTGATAAACAGACTGAATGTAAAGATTTGGGAAAAGTTACCTATCAAACCATTTGAACCTGGTGGGATATTGTTAGCTTGCTATGATCCTAACCCTACCCCACCCCATACCAACACTTCTCCTATAACCAGAAGCAGAGTCTTGGTTGTTTATTACTGTTTACTCATGCCTAAAAGAATGCCTAGTGTATAAGACTCTCAAATATATACATTAATATTTGTTATTATTGGTAAGTTCCATTTTTCTACATATCAGAAAATTACTAAGACATTGGAATAAATTATGCCAGTAGATTTGAAGACATAGATGACAGGGACAAACTAGTTCACTATATTCTCATGATGGAGTGTTATCTCAATTATCTTTTTTCATTTTTATTTAGGTAGAAGTTGGTCATTTTAAAAACAAAGCGAAGGCACAAGTAATAAAACCATTTGTTAATTGGTTCTTAATGTTTCCTACATTTAAATACATTTGAAAATTAACAAGTTACCTTTACAACACTTGAAAAGACTTATTTTAAAAAAATCTTAGACTCCAAAAATCCTACCTACATAAATTAGAAGAAAAGAAGAAATAAAAACAAAAAGAGGCAGAAATCAATAGAATGAGTTTTTCTTTGTTGGCTGTCCTTATTTCTTTATTTCAAAGTCTTAACAAAAAATTACAAAAGCAAATTTTAGAGTACAGGAATTTTAAACACCCTATAGGTTAGAGCACTTATTATTCATAAATATTTCAGTGTGTGCTTCTGAGGGTTGATTTATTAGATTTGCTTCAAAATAATATTGGACTAAGGAAGTAAGTGGGGTATAGATGAAACAAAATTGACTGAATTAATAAATGAAGCTATGTGATGAGTACATGGGGATTCATTAAACATAAAAGGAGGTGAAATAATGTAAGATTTTTGAAATTTATTGTGGAAAATTGCATCAGCTTAATTTCATTGCAGTCATACCATGGTCTATATATCAATAACTTGAAAACCAAAAATGTCTTACATATCTATGAATAAAAATAAATAATATATGTAAATCAAATTTTTCTTAGGTGCAAGGTTCTTCTAGATGTTTTTATCTGAATAAACTTGTTAACAGTTCAAATCCCATACTTACCAATTTATTTGTTTATTTAGGAGAACTATATTATAAATATAAGGAAAAATTGACAAATGTACAGTCATAATGAAATCTTCTGCCAGTATATGCTTATACTGTGATTTTGTTATATGCACACAAATTCATGGTACATTTTCCGTTAGTAAAAATGCATTGTTGGAGATAAACACTGCATATTGATTGATACACGACTACTCAGTCTAACGTGTATATTTGACATTGGTGTTTTAAAATTTAGTACTTGCTAGATATATCTCTTCCTAATCATCTTATAACAATTTTTTAAAAAGAGCCAGTCAGATTATCTGTCTTTTAAAGGTATGTTTAATCATTGCATTTGGTGGTTCTACTGTTTTATGGAATTTAAGACCTTTTTATCTCTCCTAATTATTTTCTTGACTTCTCAGATTGATTTAATCTCTATTTTCTTTTTCCCTTTTCTAGTTTGGAATTTATTGATTCTACATATAGAATTTTAGTATTCATCTTTATGTATTTATGTGAATGTTGACCTAGAGGAAAATTGATCTTAGACTTTGCATTAGTAAGGATAAAGATAAAGATAGAAAAAAGTCTAATCTGTCTCACCCTTCATCTTCCATGTTCTTGCTGATACTGTAGTTCTGTGTTGTTTGGATTCCTGTTCATACATCTCTTATTTCGTACACCACTTTCATCCTCTCTGATTAACCTGTCTTCTATCAGCTGTAGCTACAGAAGTTAGCCCTTCATTAACTGTGACTGACTTCACACAGGGTAGTCTGACAGCATCTCATCTTGTACCACGTACCTCTTGCCTTCCATCCATGCTGGGAGAGCAGAGAGTGAATGCCCTTCAGGACAAACACTTGCCCGTTCTCAGTGGTCAGACATTTACCCACTGGCTCCCCTTTCTTCCTCCACCCATGCAGTATCCCTGGACACATTTTACGTGGTGCTTTAGGAAAAGTCTTACGGGCTTTGGCCATGAGTCAAATGCTTGTATTGGATCATTCTCTCCTTTTGTGTTTCATTCCCTTTGTCACTCACTCTTGCTCTCTAGGATCATCCTTCTTAATAAAATAGTGCATCTGAGTCCCCTAACTTAAGCTCTTTAATAGGTAAAGGTTAGGTTCCAGAGATCTGAGATGGGCATTCTGGGATCAATGAGCCTAGGAAGATTAAAACCCTGGAAGAGCAGACCTTGTTAAAGTCCCACTTCATAACTTTCAAATGCACCTATAAATTCAACTAGAACTGTTGTGGCTTCTATGCACACTGACAGCTTACCATTTCAGTACCTGTATCTCTTTGCTTCTCTGCCTGAAGGGTTTCTTTAGTGCCTGTGAAGTTTGTTAAACCCTTGTGCAGAGCAGTCAAGAAATGCTGGTGCTAAATGCTCCTGGGATAACCTTCAACCAATGAGAAATGGGCGTGAGTGGATAAACACAGAAGCTTTCCGGTACCTTTAATGTACAATTAAGGCAGATCCTACAAGGATCCCTGAAGCAGAATGGATACCTGGTTGATAAACAGAGGGAAGAATAGGCTTAATAAGGGAAAATTCATGGACACAGTCTCTCATTTGTGACTTACAAGTCGGTGTACTGGCAAGGACACATGGAGCTAGTCCTAAGAGTCTGTTTGCGTGAATCCTCTAAGTTTCCTTTGATGTTGATTTCCTTGGATGTTTTATTCAATGATGTCAGAGAAATGTAAGGCAGGAGAGAATACCATGAGATGCAGTAAATGTGCACTTGGGCAAAAGTGGGAGAAGCCCACTTAGAAGTATGTTAGGGGCTAGAATGAGAGGTGAGGCTGAACGAATTCTAAAGCCTCTGAAGTGATGCAGGAGAGGTGCTCCACATAATAGGGATTTCCTTCCTAAGATATTTAGTAGAGTTCTAAACCAAGAGTTTGAGCTTTAGTGTGAGGAAGGACATTCGTTTTAAAATAAATTATTTTGGCCAGGTGCTGTGGCTCACACCTGTAATCCCAGCACTTTGGGAGGCCAAGGCAGGCATATCACCTGAGGTCAGAAGTTCAAAACCAGCCTGACCAACATGGTGAAACCTCATCTCTACTAAAAATGCAAAAAATTAGCTGAGTGTTGTGGCATCTGCCTGTAATACCAGCTACTAGGGTAACTGAAGCAGGAGAATCACTTGAACCCGAAAGGCAGAGGTTGCCATGAGCCAAGATGGTGCCGTTGTACTCCAGCCTAGACAACAAGAGCAAAACTCTGTCTCAAGAAAAACCCAATTATTTTGTAGCACAGTTTTAGAATTATGGGAGATTTGCAGAGATAATACAAAGTGTTCTCATCTATCTTCTAACCAGTTTCCCTTACTGTTAATATCTTACGTAAGTATGCTATGTATGTTACAATTCATGAGCTAATATTGATCTATTATTATTAAAATTGTTACTTTATTGAGATTTTTGTAGTTTTAAATCTAATGTTTTCTATCTCTCCCCCTGCTCTGAATTCCATCAAGGATACCACATCTATTTTATTTTTGTGTGTTCTTAGATTTATCTTGGCTATAATAGTTTCCTAGAAGTTTCTTGTTTTGGATAACCTTGACAGTTCTGAAGAGTACTGGTCAGATGTTTTATAGTGTGTTCTTTAATTGAGATTTGTCTGATGTTTAGCTGATCATTAGACTGAGGTTAAGGATTTTGGGGAGGAAGACAAGAGAGGTAAAGTGCCATTTTCATCACATCATATACAAAGCATATAAGATCAATATGACTTATTGGTAGGGACAGGAGGCCAAGAAATTCTAGGCAGAAAAGAGTGGGTCCCTAGTGAAGCCCCCCCCTCAAGACAAAAAGTCTGAGACCGCGACCTGAGGTGAGAACTTACATCCCTGTTTTCTTGTTTCAATGTTTGCCTTTTCACAACCACCAGTGGCCCCACCCTGCTCCCACAATCCTGTGCCTATAAAAACCCCAAGCTCAGCTAGCAGAAAGAGTGGAAGCAGCTGGATATTGGGATGACTAAGGCTGGGCTTCAAAGAGCAGCACCTTGACTTCAGTGGGACAGCTTGACAGTATAACTTTGGAGAAGACTCCAGCTGAAGATGGCTGGACTTCAGGAAAAGTATACTTTCCTGCCTCATTCCCTTTTCATCTCCCCTTCCTGCTGAGAGCCACCTCCATCGGCAATAAAATCCGTCACATTTTCATCCTTCGATTTGCTCGTGCAACCTCATTTCTCCTGGACACCAGCTAAGGACTTGGGAACCATAAGTGCAGATGCAAAAGGCCATCACACTGACCCTTTCCTCTCACTGGCGGAAGGCAGCTGCCTTACGCAAAAAGGTGGAGGATCCACTGAGCTATTAACATTTAAGCCATCCATGGATTGGGTAGCAGAGCTAAAAGAGCACTATAATCTTCCCTCTGGGGCTTCAGGGATCGTAGGCACCCCCTCCCCTCCTTCCTCCAGACACTGCTGCAGGGCCTGCACAGAGTTTGCTGCTGTTGGCACCCAAAAGAGCTTGCCCCAGCTGCTGCACTTGCTCACCTGTATGCTCCCTCCTACAAGGGGGTGGAGCACAGCAGGTCCAAGTGAGTGGAGTTCACCTGTCAGTGCCAAAGTGGCTGGCTAGTTCCATTGCCTGTGCACCCAAGTTGTTGCTTCATTTGCTTGCATGTTCTCTCTTACAAGGAGTTGAGAGCTGTGGGCTGAGTAAATGAGGCACTTGCTTTGTGGGTTCTGCAGTCAGGGAAATATCCTGCTTCTTTATCATTATTGATGTTGATCTCGATTACCTGGCTGAGATCTTGTGTGTCAGGTTTCTCCACTGTAAAGTTATTATTTTCTCTCCTCTTAGACTCTGCCTTCAGGAAAATGGAATGTAAGATACATGCCAATTTAGTGATTTTATCATCCAGTGTGCTACTTTATAACTGGCCTAATAATTAATTTATAAATGTGTCTTGCTCAAATTACTACAGATATTTTCCTCATTATTGTAGATAAGATTGTTAAAGTCTAGATAGTTTGGTCAGCTGCGTTGACGATATATCTAGTAAAGACAGTATGGGAGAATACTAGAGTGTTCTGTCTCAGAGGCTGCAGCCTTTTCTGTCACATGAGTAGAGATAAGCCAGGAATTGACTGTACAAGGAAAATGATCTTATTAGTAGTAATTTAAAAAATTCCTCTTATAATCCTTTTTTGTAGTGACATCCTTAGCTGACTGGGATTTGTAGGAAACCAGTATTCTAGCACATTCAATTTTGGAATTCCCAGAGATCAATTATTTGTTATGAGATGACATAAGACCCTGTTAGGCTTCAGAGCTCTTTGGAATGTCATCACTATTAATATGCATGGACCAAACTATACAATTGTCAATCATTTCATGTATACTAATGATCTTTAATAAGTTTGTATTTTGTAATATAGTCAACATTTTTATATTCAGAAGATAATTTTCCACACTACGTGAAATTATAGAAATGTAGGATGTGGATGGCTAACTCTTTCTCTTCTGCTAGTTCTGTGGCATGGTATGCTGGGGTACTGGTGAAAAAGTCTACCTAACCCCCATGACTTTTAACTATAGATATTAAAGCTGGAACTCTGAAGAAATAGGCCAAACGGCTCAAAGAAGCTAATAGCATTATAAAAACTTCATTACTACCAATTGTGCTAGAACCATAGGCTATATCATACCAAAGGATATAATTCGTAGTTTTTTTTTTTAGTTTAGATCCTAAAGGACTAAACAGGGATAAAGTGGCCTGACATTTCCTAGTAGGTCTTCTTATATCTTCCCATTCTAGTCTCACCCATATTAATGTGGCCAGTATCTCATGCCTGGACATTATATACTTATTAATCTGCCTCACTCTCATATCTAACTTATTCTATACTATGTTGTGTTAACTTTGATAAGACGCTCCTTTTATCCGTGATGTCTTCTTAAACCTTTGGTTTCTTGTTTTGGGGACAGGAGAGATGATCTTCTGGTCCAGCCTCTTCCTGCTTATACTCCACACTCAGTTACCAGCACATAGCTGTATCTATTTCTCAGAATACTCTTTCAGCGTTGCCTTCTTTGCTTATAGTATCACCCTACCTGCCTCTAAATGAATGCTATACATTTCCCACAGCCTGTTCAAGAGTCCTACTTCTAAAGTCTCTTTTCAAATTGTCTGTAGTTATTTCCCTTTATTCTAAAACTAAAGTTGCCTCTACTATATATGCTACAATTCAATATTATTAATAGTTAAGTATGTCTGTATTGATCTATTGCCCCCACTACTCTGTACTAGTTAGAAAAGAGACATCTAACTTCATTACTATGGTATAGGGAAGTAGTGTCTTTCCTTACCAGCTCTCCTTCAATTACGTACAGCTTTAAAGAGATCATGCCTGAACACCAGTGAATTCCTCAGATGATGACTTTTAAAGAATCAATTATGTTTCATTTCGAATAGATATACATGGATAATCATGAATATCTGTTGCTTTCTAAGGAGTTCATATGAATATAAAAAGATTATAGTTCCAATCAGAATTAAGAGATAGTTTCTTTTCAGTTAAGAAGATTCACATATATTTCAGCTTGCGTACAGACATGACATATTTGTCTCAGACTACAAGTTCAAATTTTTTGAAACTTGAAAATAAATTTCTCAGATACATATTGAGCAGTGTGGTGAATACTGTGATATGTTGCTCAGATCCTCTTCCAGTAATGAAAGACCAGCTTCTCAAGCTGTGGAGAATGCTGTGGGTGTAGAGTCATCTGCTGTCAGCCTTCTTGAGGAATCCCACAGAGGCAGAGTCATGCCTTATTCAGAGTCGTGCCTCTTTCCTGGATAGACTGCATCCAATAAATTATTGTTCCAGGAGTATAAAAAGGCACAAACCTCTTGTTCCAGCTCTGGGCAGCTTTGCAGAATAATTTTATCTTTAGATCTTCCCACAGTGCTGGCTGAGATATTACACCCAGACGGCATTGCATCTTGACTTCTCCTTCTGCTTAGTCCTAGTTGCTTCCCTTCCACACTTGAGGATCCCAAAAGGACTCCCTAATAAACCTTCTGTCTACTAATTTCCATCTCAGAATCTGTTGCAGCTTGGAGTCTCAGAAAGAAATGCAACGAACACTGTGTTGTTTCCCTTTTGCTTCAGTTATTACCTTCTTTTACAAAAATGCAACCCTCTTATCCTATGAAGTAGGACATGGAGACAAAAGGGAAACATAACCTGAATTTGAACCTTGGAATGCGGTGTGACCTGGAGAATACTAGTTTTGAGACTGCATGATACAAACAGGACATTTGTGCCCATTATGTTTCTGGTCACGTAGTGGTAATATCCATGGCTTCCTTCCCTATTTGACAATTCTTAAGGAATGATTATCCCTATTTTACAATTATCCAAGCCATTGTAAAGTTTCTGTGTTCCTTGATAGAGAACTTACATGCCAAGTCTATGCCGGCTTATAGGAAGTCTGACTGGCAGGGAAAATTGTCAATCATGCTCCTAGAAATTGATTACACTGGTGGACTGTGGGCTTGGAGAGCAAGGGCAGTATAGTAATATTTGAAAGCATGCCCACGTAGTGGGGGCCATCAGTCTAGATGGGGTTAAGTGCATTCTCTACTTCCCATACTACCTTATTGTGTATGGTAAAGAGGAGAACTGGTCTTTTGTCATTTTGTGTAGATAATTGGTTGAATTTGGTCAAAGTTCTGAAAAAAGTCACAGTAGACATGTACAAAACAGAAGAAAGGGAACAGAGCAAACTAGAACTAGACTTGTAAGTTCAGCCCAAACTAGCCCTCTGAGAGGCTCTTGAGGTCTCTTATGACTTGAACTTAGAAATGAAGTTCCTACCCCTAACAACACCTCGCTTAACTGCCCAGAGAAGAAAACAAGGCAAATCCTGTATTAGCATTAGAAGGTAAAAAGAATACTACAACCTCTAGTGCGTTCCTTGAAGTTGTTGATAATATGTAACAAGTGAGATGAAAAAGAAGTCAAGAAAGGGCCCCTGCTTTGTTGTTGCAGATAACTGTCAATAGGAATATACCTATAAAATAATAATTATATCTCAAAATAGCAATAGGAATATACCTACAAAATAAAAAGTGTACCTCAAAATAATAAGAGCCATTTATGAAAAACCCATAGCCAACATCATACTGAATGAGCAAAAACAGAAACTATTCCCTTTGAAAACTGAAACAAGAAAAAGATGCCTACTCCTGTCACTCTTACTCAACATAGTACTGGAAGTCCTAGCCAGGACAATCGGGCAAGAGAAAAAAATAAAAGACATTCAAATAGGAAAAGAAGAAGTCAAATTATCCTCCTTTGCTGACAATATCATTCTGTAACTAGAAAACCCTGAAGACTCTGCAAAAAGGCTTCTGGAATTGATAAATGAATTCAGTAAAGTTTCAGGGTACAGAATCAGTGTACAAAAATCACTAGCATTTTATAGATCAGTAACATTCTGAGAACCAAATCAAGAACACAATCTCATTTACAGTAGCCACAAAGAAAATAATGTACCTAGGAGTTCATCTAACCAAGGAGGGGAAAGACCTATAAAACACCGTTGAAAGAAATCAGAGACAACACAAATAAATGGAGAAATATTTCATGCTTATGGATTGGAAAATCAATATATTTAAAATGACTATACTTTGCAAAGCAATTTAGAGATTCAATGCTATTTCTATGAAAATAATTTTCACAAAATTAGAAAAATTTATTATAAAATTCATTTGGAACAATGACAACAAAAAAGCCCAAATAACCTAAGCAATTCTAAGTAAAAAAAAAAAAAAAAAAAAAAATCACAAAGCTGGAGACATCACATTGTTTGACTTTAAACTATATTATAAGGCTTTAGTTATAAAAACAGTATGGTACTGATATATTAAAAAAAAAAAACAGAGATGCAAGCCAGTGGAACAGAGTAAGAACCCAGAAATAAACCCACACACCTACAACTATCTGATCTTCAATAAAATCAACAAAAATAAGCAATGGCAAAAGACTTCCCTGTTCAATAGTGCTGTGATAATTGGCTAGTCACATACAGAAGAATAAAACTGTACCGTCTCACCATACACAAAAATTAACTCAAGATGGGTTAAAGACTTTAAGACCTCAAACTAAAAAGCCCTAGAAGATGATCTAGGCAATATCTCTCTCAACATAGGCTTTGGCAAAGAATTTATGGCTAAATCCTCAAAAGCAATTGCAACAAAAAAATTTACAAATGGGATCTAATTAAACTAAAGAGGTTCTGCACAGCAAAATAAGTTACCAACGGAGTAAACAGCATACAGAATTAGAGGAAATACTTGCAAATTATGGGTCTAGCAAAGGTCTAATATCCAAATCTACAAGGAATTAAGCAAAAACTAAAAAATGGGCAGAGGACATGAACACACACTACTCAAAAGAAGACCTACAAATAGCCAATAACATATGAAAAGATGCTTAACATCATTACTCATCAGATAAATGTAAGTCAAAATCACTATGAGATACCATCTCACACCAGTCAGAATGGTGATTATTAAAGCGTTAAACAACAGATGTTGGCAAGGCTGCAGAGAAAAGAAAATGCTTATAGACTGTTGGCAGGAATGCAATAGAGTTCAGCAACTGTGGAAAGCAGTTTTGAGATTTCTCAAGGAACTTAAAATAGAATTGCCATTTGACCTAGAAGTTCCACTACTGAATATTTACCCAAAGGAAAATAGATGATTATGTCAAAAAGACACACGCACTGATAGGTTCATCACCACACTATTCACAATAGCAAGGCCATGAAATCAACCTAAATACTCATCACAAGTGGACTGGATAAAGAAAATGTGGTGTATATACACTATGTTTGTATTAGGGTTCTCTAGAGGGACAGAACAAACAGGATAAATGTATGTATGAAGGGGAGTTTATTAAGGAGTATTGGCTCACACAGTCACAAGGTGAAGTCCCACAATAGGCCATCTGCAAGCTGAGGAGCAAGGAAGCCAATCCAAGTCCCAAAACCTCAAATGTAGGAATGCAGACACTGCAGCCTTTAGTCTGTGTCCAAAGACCTGAGAGCCCCTGGTAAACCTCTGGTGTAAGTCCAAGAGTCCAAAAGCTGAAAAACTTTCAGTTCGACGTTTGAGGGCAGGGAGCATCTAGCATGGGAGAAAGATGAAAGCCAGAAGACTGCTCTTGACACTTTCTTCTGCCTGCTTTATTCTAGCCATACTAGCAGCTGATTAGGTGGTGTCCATGCAGATTGAGGATGGGTCTGCCTCTCCTAGTGGTCCACTGACTCAAATGTTAATTTCCCTTGGCAACACCCTCACAGACATACCTAGGGACAGTACTTTGCATCCTTCAATCCAATCAAGGTGATACTCAATATTAGCCATTACCATGGTGCATATACACTATGCATCCACAAGAAAGAACAAAATCATGCCCATTACATGGATGGAGCTGGAGGCCGTTGTCCTGTAACCAAATTCTAGGAAGTAGGGGAGGCTCAGTTCCCGGGAGAGTTCTTCGAGGCTCTTGGTCTCTCACCCAAGAATGGGAGAGGGGACGCCAGGCACAGTGAGCGATTAAGTAAATATCGGACCCCAAAGAGTTTTGCAGAAAGTGATTTATTTAGGCAGAGAAAGAAAAAAAGGAGAGAAAAAAGATGAGAGCGAGAGAAGCTTCCACGAGATCATGGAAGGGGATCCAGATATGGAGTCCACCCAGACATAGGGGACTGGAACTTTTAACCTGGGAGGAATTCCCGCCTCATCCAAGCCCTTTGGCCTGTGAAAGGAGTTCCTTTAAACCTCTGCTGGAGTGATTGATCTTTGATTTTTTCCCGCGTGCCAAAGTTTAAACAAAGACCCTTAAGATCCGTGGTGGAGACGTGAGGGTATGGTGCTGGGGAGTTCTTGCCTTTGAAACTACGCCCCCTTGTGGACGTGGGAAGAGAATACATTCCTTCAATCTTAACGCAGACTAATTAATGCAAGAAGAGAAAATGAAATACCACATATCCTCACTTGTAAGTGGAAGATAAATACACATGATCATAAAGATGAAAACAACAGACCCTGGGGATCACTATAGAGGGGAGGTGAGGAGGAGACCAGGAGCTGAAAAGCCACCATTGGGTACTGTGGTTATGGATTCAGTGACAGAATTTTTGGGACCCCCACGCCTCAATATTATGCAATTTAGCCATGTAACAAGCCCACACATGTACTCCTTAATCTATAATAAAAAATTAAATTTAAAAAGCAATGGCTACTTAGGGAAAGGGGAGCTCAGTCTTTTAAGTTCAAACCAGTGATGACTTTTCCTGGTACGGATGGGCACTTGGAAGGAGGAAAACTGTGGATGTCATTTGAGGGTTTAACAAATTGGATTAGGAAAACCAGTCACCCTTGACACAGAATCTTCAAGTAGTGAAAGCCATGCAGTCAAAGGCAGTTTGTACACTCGCTTCCCTCAGGCTGGAGTGCTAATAGAAATGTCAACTAGTCTAATAGCACAGAAGAATGTGGGAAAGATTTAAAATGCTGGAGCATGTCAGGACTTAGTCTTATTTCCTCCAGGAAGATTCAGGTCACCTATTTATTGTGCAAAATTAGAATTTTTCAAGGTTCTTGTCTTATGCTTCTCTTAACCTTTAAACTCTTTTTGAAAAAATAAAAGCTGTAGTTAACAAATAGTTTTACGTTTCTTCCTTGATTTAGGCTTTAACAGACAAAAGTTATATTCAGTGAAGGTAAGGAGATGTGAAAAGAGACCTTCTCTGGAAAGAAAATACTAGTTTGAGAATAAAGCACTGTCACTACTCATTTGCTCACTCAAGAAGCCTCAACTTACTAAAGGCCTCATCAGGGAGGTGAGGAATGTCTCCCTAGGCTAGATTAAATCCCCTCTGTGTCCTCCCATAGTGTTCCGTGTGTCCTTTAATATCACTCATATATCTCATTTCTGAAGGTAGTAACTACTCTTCATGTTACTTGATGGACACTAAAAATCATTAAGTCAGGGATTATGTAATATATCTCTAGTCTGGAACATAGACGGCATATACCTGGTGCCACTTTAAACATTTGAAACATCCATTTCTTATTATTCAAGATGCTACTTTTGAGAAGACATGAACATTATGCAACAATAAGAGAAGAAAGATGGTTTACAAAATGGCTAAATTTAGGGAGGAAGAAAATAAACCTGTACATGTGAAAAATTATTAGAAATAGTAAAGTAGAATGAACATAAAGATGATTCTCGAAAAGCTCTTTCAGATTGAAGAGACCAATAAAGAGACTATAGGAAACCCATATTAAGTTAGAGACTAACATGGCTCAAATTTTTAAGAGTGATACATTAAAGAGGCACAATTCTAGAAGCAAAACAATGAATTTTATTCTTCGTAATTATTCTTCTCTGAAATACCTGACATGGAAAGCCATGGTCTACACTGAAATCCATGCCCTCCAGCTGCCCATTTCTGTGGCTGCTTTCTCTGTTTCCTTCTGTTCAGTGCCACTGCTTTTATTCCCCTCCCCTCTGTCTTTGGTCTGCAATTCTTTACTTTTTTTTAGGGAAAGGGCCTAGTTAATCTCTACAAATAAATAATAAACATTTCCGTAAACGTCGTCCCCCTTTCCTCCCCTTTAGGGAAGCATTTACAGGATTTTTTTTGGTGGCTTGAGGAAAGAAAGAAAGGAGTTTTACTCTGAGGCTCTTAATTTTTATATTGTCATAGAGTAAGGTATGCCTGTTTGCTTATTACTTCCATTCCCTGTTAGGATATCTTCCAGAACATCTGTTGTGTCCCTCATGTCTATATATCATCCAGAGTTCTCTTATTATCATGTGTTTGCCACGTATATAAGAAGTGAGTAATTAAGAATCAGGCAAAACTCTTCTGTCAATCTACAAATCCTTTCAATATTCTTGTCTCCATGATACTCTTTCATGGGTTTCTGCAGCTCTGGGACAAGGCTTGCAGCTAGGCATAGAAAGCAGCAGCTTTTCTGTCTGGTTCCAGCAGGGATTGATCAGGCTCTTGAGATGATCGCATGAATACCCAAGCAGGCTATGTGTCTAAATGAAAAGAAAATCTCCCTGTTTACATTTAAAATCCCAACAAAGAACCAGTGCATCTGAGCTGAGGCTGAGTCCCATTGTCCTATAGCACTGGGAAAGGGGTATATCATAGGATGAATTTATCTCACTTCAGAACATGCCACCAAAACACCTCTTGACTCAAAATTATACCACAGAACTCTAGAAATCTAAATTCCTGGGTCTTGTGGTTTCCAAACACCCTTGTGAGAGGTACTGATGGAGTCTGTCATATACGGGTGGCCACAAGGCTTTTTGCTTTACATGTGGGTTGTTGCTGTATGTACCCTTTGAAATCGTGGGTGGAAAGGGCCAAACTGGACTGTTGTCTTACTCCAGTAGTCTTGGGTATACAACTTTTCCTGTCTCTGGGCTGGCATTAGAATTAAAACATGGTTCATTTGCCTTATGACAACCTCTTGTATTCAACTGGGTTAGAAAAAACAGAAACTAATGAGTCTACTATTGCTACTGTCATAAAGCAGAAACCACTCTGAGATTCATTCCCATTCCTTCTCATCTGTCCTTCAGGGCCAGTTTCAAGGAGGTCCAGATTTTTAAGAAATTGAATTTTCAGTGAACTCATTACCTTATTTGGACCTTGGAATGTTAAGTCATACTGTTTGTGTATATAGGTCTCATATTGTAGACTGACTCCTAGAGTGTTCATGTTGAGTTCTCAAACATGGCTTGGAAGGCAGTCTTCTTTCAGACACTGGGACAGCCTGGTACAGCAAAAGTTCATAGACCTTGGAGTCATGCCACACCCAATTTTTTTAACCACTTTACTGAAGTATGATTGACATGAAAAAATTTTTACTTATTTAATATATACAAATGCTTATTAAATAATGGATTTTAGAATAGATTTTAATGATGGTGAAACTGTCACTATTATCAGGGCCATACATCTATTGCTGCAAAGTTTCCTCCTGACTGCATTATTGTTATTTTGGGAGTTAAGTGTGTGTGTGTGGTATGAGCACGTAACATAAGATCTACTTTTTTAGAAAATGTTAAATATGCAATACAGTATTGTTAGCTATGTAGGGGATCCACTTTGCTATATAGTGGATCTTCAGAATTTATTTACCTTTCATAATCAAAACTTTGTATTCTTTGACAATCACCTCTATATCTTTTCCTCTCCCTAGTCCTTGGCAGTCACCATTCATTCTGTGCCTCTATGAGTTTGGCTATTTTAGATTTCACATACGGTATTTGTCTTTCTGTGTCTGGCTTATTTCACTGAGCAGAATGTCCTCCAGGTCCATCCATATTGAGGCAAATGGCAACATTTCTTTCTTTTTAAAGTCTGGGTAACATTCCATTATGCACATAGTTACGTTTATATGTTAACTTGACTGGGCGGTTAAGGTATACCCAGAGAGCCGGTAAAATACTATTTCTGGTGTGTCTCTGAGGGTGTTTTTGCTGTGTCTGTGATTAACATTCAAATCAGTAGACTGAGTTAAAAAGGTCTGCCCTTACCAGTGGAGGCAGGCATCATCCAATAAGGAATGGCAGATTTGCTCTCTTTTCTGGAGCTGGGACATAAATTTTCTCCTAAAGCTCCCACGGTTCTCAGGCCTTCAGACTCCATGAGTTACCCCAGTACCCGCTTTTGGCCTTGAACTGAGAGTTACACCACTGGCTCTCCTGGCTCTCAGCCCTTCGAACATGGACTGATCTGTACTACTGGCTTTATTGGTTCAGTCCCTTGCAGATGACATAGCAAGGGATTTCTTGGCTTCTAAAACTGTGTGGGCTGATTCCCATAATAAATTCTCTCATATATCTGTATATAGCCTATTGTATTTCTTGGGAGAACCCTAACTAATACATACATTTGCTTTATCCATTCATCTGTTGATTAATAATTAGGTTGTTTCCATGTCTTGGCAATTGTAAATAATGCTGCAGTCAACAAGGTACTGCAGGTATTACTCTGCCTCTTTGAGATCCTGATCTTACTTCATTTGGATAAATACCAGAAGTGGAACTGATAGATCATATGGTAGTTCTGTTTTCAGTGTTTTGAGGAACCTCCATACTGTTTTCATAGTGGCTATACCAATTTAAATTCCCACCAACACTGTACAAAGATTCCTTTTTCCCCACATCCTGCCCAACATTTGTCTTTTGTTTTTTGATAATAGCCATCTCAGTAGGTATGAGCTGATACCTCACTGTGGTATTGATTTGCAATTCCCTGATGATTAGAGATGTTGGACATTTTTTTCTCATAAATCTGTTGGCCGTTTGTATGTCTCCTCTGAAAAAATGTCTATTCAGGATTTTTTTTTGTCCTTTTTATAATTGGGTTTATCTTTTGCTATTGAATTACAGAATTTCCATATTTTTTAGATATTAATCTCTTATAAAATGTATGGTTTGTCAATACTTTCATTCTGTCGATTTTTCCCTTTACTCTTTTGTTTCCTTTGTTGTGAATAAGCTTTTAGTTGGTTGCAATTTCTTTTTCTTTTTTTTTTTTTTTTTTTTTTTTTACTTTTCTTGCCTGTGCTGTTGGAGTCATATTAGAAAAAAAAAAATTATTGCCCAGACCATTGTCAAGAAACTTTCTGTTTTCTTCTATTAGTTTCACAGTTTTAGGTCTTACCTTAAAATTTTTAATGTCTTTTGAGTTGATTTTTGTATATAGTATGAGATAAATGTCCAATTTTATTCATCTGGATGCAGATATCCAGCTTTACCAACATTTATTGAAGAAACTATTCGTTTCCCATTGTGTGTTCTTGGCACTCTTGTTGAAGATCAGTTGACTGTAAATGTGTGAATTTATTTCTCTGCTCTCTATTCTGTTCCATTGGTTCGTGTGTCTGTTTTAATGCCAATACCATACAATTTTGATTATTAGAGCTTTGTAGTATATTTTGAAATTAGATAGTATGATGTTCCCAGCTTTCTTTTCTTGCTGAAAATTGCCTTAGCTATTTTTGGATTTTTTGAGGCCTCCTATAACTTTTAGGATTCTTTTTTCTATCCTTTTTCTAAGGATGGCATTTACTCTATAGATCACTTTGGATTGTTTGAACACCTTAACAACAGCAGTTCTTAAAATCACTGAACACTGACTATCTTTCGATTTATTTGTCTCTCCTTTAATTAAAGTGTCAAATACTTTTCAGTACACAGATCTTTGACTTCCTTGGCTAAATTTGTTCCTATATATTTTTTTATGGTAGTGGAAGCGAGATTGTGTTCTTAATTTGTTTTTCACATAGTTTGTGGTTATTCTGTATGAATGCTGCTAATATTTTATGTTGATTTTTATCCTGCAGCTTTGTTTTCTTCTTGTTGTTCAACAGTTTTTGATGAAGTCTTTAAAATTTTCTGTATGTTAGATCATGTCATCTGCAAACAGAGACAACTGAATTCTTACTTTGTAATTTGGATGCTTTTTATTTATTTTTCTTGCCTAACTGCCCTGGCTAGTACTTTTAATACTATGTTGAATGTAAGTGGTAGGTAGACATCCTTGTCTTATTTTTGGTCTTAGGGTAAAAGCTTTTAGCATTTCACTGTTGAATATGATGTAAATTGTGGGCTTGTCATATATGGCCTTTATTATGTTGAGGTATATTCTACCTATACCAGATTTGTTGAGCATTTTTACCATGAGAAAATACTGAATTTTGTCAAAGAGTTTTCCTGCATCTATTGAGATGATCATATAATTTTTATCCTTTATTCTGTTAATGTATTATATGTTTTAATTTATGTACAATCATATCTTGTTTTATTATGCTTAGCTTTATTGCACTTTGCTGATGTTTATTTTTTTCCTTCTTTTTTCAAATTGAAGGTTTGTTGCAACCTTTGTATCATGCAAGTCTATCAGCAACATTTTTTTCTAATAGCATGTGCTCACTTTGTGTCTCTGAGTCATATTTTGGGAATTTTTATAATATTTAAAACTTTTTTGTTATTATATCTGTTATGGTGATCAGTGATCAATGATCTTGATGTTACTATTATAATAGTTTTGATGTGGCATGAATTACACCTGTAACACCCATATAAGACAGCAAACTTAATTGGTAATTGTTGTATGTGTTCTAAATGTAACACTGACCAGCTGTTCCCCTGCCTCTCTCCTCCTTATTCTCTGAGACACAAAAATATTGAAGTTGGTCTAATTAACAACCTTACAGTGGCCTCTAAGCGTTCAAGTGAAAGGAAGAGTTGTATATCTTTCATTTCAATTTAAAAGCTAGAAATGTTGAAAGCCAAGACAGGCCAAAATCTAGACTTCTTGTTTCAAACAGTTAGCTAAGAGAGAGCTAACTAACGAGAATACATGGACACAAAGAGGGAAACAGACACTGGGACCTACCTCAGGATGGAGGGTGGGAGGAGGGAAGGGATCAGAAAAAAATACCTGTTGGTTACTATGCTTATTACCTGAGCAGAGAAATAATCTGTACACCAAACACTCATGACACAAGTTAATCTATATAACAAAACTGCACATATACCCCTGAACCTAAAAGTGATAATAAACTGAAAGTGCTCCTCCAGTGAAAATATGAATAATAAGAAAGTAAAAGAGCATTACTGCTGTTATGAAGAAAGTTTTAATGGTCTGTATAGAACAAACCATTACATTATTCCCTTAAGAAAAACCTAATCCAGAGTAAAGCTGTAACTGTCTTTGTTAAAAAAAAAAAAAAATTAAAATAATTTTTTAAAATTGCATTTTAGGTTTTGAGGTACATGTGAAGAACATGCAAGATTATTGCATAGGTACACACATGGCAGTGTGATTTGCTGCCTTCCTCCCCATCACCTATATCTGGCATTTCTCCCCATGCTATCTCTCCCCAACTCCCCACCCTGCCCGCTGTCCCTCCTGTATTTCCCCCTGACAGACCCCAGTGTGTGCTACTCCCCTCCCTGTGTCCATGTGTTTTCACTGTTCAACACCCACCTATGAGTGAGAACATGCTGTGTTTGATTTTCTGTTCTTGTGTCAGTTTGCTGAGAATGATGGTTTCCAGGTTCATCCGTGTCCCTACAAAGGACATGAACTCATCCTTTTTTATGGCTGCATAGTATTCCATGGTGTTTTTATGCCACATTTTCCTTGTCCAGTCTATCATCGATGGGCATTTGGGTTGGTTCCAGGTCTTTGCTATTGTAAACAGTGCTGTAGTGAACGTTCTTGTGCATGTGTCCTTATAGTAGAATGATTTATACTCCTTTGGGTATATACCCAGTAATGGGATTGCTGGGTCAAATGGAATTTCTATTTCTCGGTCCTTGAGGAATCACCACACTGTCTTCCACAATGGTTGAACTAATTTACACTCCCACCAATAGTGTAAAAGTGTTCCTATTTCTCCACACCTCTCCAGCATCTGTTGTCTCCCGATTTTTTAATGATCGCCATTCTAACTGGCATGAGATGGTATCTCGATGTAGTTTTGATTTGCATTTCTCTAATGACCAGTGATGATGAGCATTTTTTCATATGTTTGTTGGCCTCCTATATGTCTTCTTTTGTAAAGTGTCTGTTCATATCCTTTGCCCACTTTTGAATGGGCTTGTTTTTTTCTTGTAAATCTGTTTTAGTTCTTTGTAGATTCTGGATATAACCCCTTTGTCAGATGGGTAGATTGCAAACATTTTTTCCCATTCTGTTGGTTGCCGATTCACTCTAATGACTGTTTCTTTTGCTGTGCAGAAGCTGTGGAGTTTGATTAGGTCCTATTTGTCTATTTTGGCTTTTGTTGCCAATGCTTTTGGTGTTTTAGTCATGAAGTCCTTGCCTATGCCTATATCCTGAATGGTTTTGCCTAGGTTTTCTTCTAGGGTTTTTATAGTGTTAGGTTTTATGTTTAAGTTTTTAATCCATCTGGAGTTAATTTTAGTGTAAGGTGTCAGGAAGGGGTCCAGGTTCTGCTTTCTGCACATGGCTAGCCAGTTTTCCCAACACCATTTATTAAACAGGGACTCCTTTCCCCATTGCTTGTTTTTGTGAGGTTTGTCAAAGATCAGGTGGTTGTAGATGTGTGGTGTTGCCTCCGAGGCCTCTGTTCTCTTCCATTGGTCTATATGTCTGTTTTGGTACCAGTACCATGCTGTTTTGATTACTGTAGCCTTGTAGTATAGTTTGAAGTCTGGTAGTGTGATGCCGCCCGCTTTGTTCTTTTTTTCTTAGGTTTGACTTGGCTATGCGGGCTCTCTTTTTGGTTCCATGTGAAGTTTAAGGTGGTTTTTTCCAGTTCTGTGAAGAAAGTCATTGGTAGCTTGATGGGGATAGCGTTGAATCTGTAAATTACTTTGGGCAGTATGGCCATTTTCACGATATTGATTCTTCCTAATGATGAACATGGAGTATTTCTCCATCTATTTGTGTCGTCTCTTATTTCGTTGAGCAGTGGTTTGTAGTTCTCCTTGAAGAGGTCCTTTACGTTCCTTGTTAGTTGTATTCCTAGGTATTTTATTCTTTAGATTTGACATGTGCAGGGTTTTTTTAAAAAATGAATATATTACATAATGGTGAGGTTTGACATTATAATATACCCATCACCTAAATAGTGAACATAGTACCCAATGGAACAACGAAGTCTAGATGACAGCACATCTGTTTATAGCATGCTGTACTGAATATTTTAAGACCAATGTTGAGATCTGTTCAGAAAAAAGATAGTTTTTGAAATATTACTACTTATTGGTAATGCACCTAGTCACCCAAGAACTCTGCTGGAGATGTACAAAAAGATTAATGTTTGCATACTTGCTAACACAACATCCATTCTTCAGCCCATGGATCAAGGAGTAATTTTGACATTCAAGTGTTGTTATTTAAGAAATACATTTCTTAAGACGGTAACTTCCATAGACAGTGACACCTCTCATCAATCTGGGCAGAGTAAATTTAAAACCTTTTGGAAAGGATTCACTATTCTAGATGCTATTAAGAACATCTGTGACCAGGCACAGTCCATAGTGGGACTCCATCTTTACAAAAAATTTAAAAATAGGCCAGGCACAGTGGCTCACACCTGTAATCCCAGCACCTTGGGAGGATCAGTCGAGCTCAGGAGTTTGAGACCAGTCTGGCTAACATGGTGAAACCCTGTCTCTACTAAAAATACAAAAATCAGTCAGGCTTGGTGGCACGTGTCTGTAATCTCAGCTGCTAGGGAGGCTGAGGCATCAGAATTGTTTGAACCCAGGCGGTGACAGAGGTTGCGGTAAGCCAAGATCGCATCACTGTACTCCAGCCTGGGCAACAGAGAGAGACTTTGTCTGAAAAAAATTTTTTTAATTAGTTGGGTGTGGTGGTATGTACCTGTAGACCCAGCTACTTGGGAGGGGAAGATAAGGTGGGAGGTTGATTTGAGTGCAGGAGGCTGAAGCTACAGAGAGCCATGTTTATGCCACTGCACTGCAGCCTGGGTGACAGAGTAATACAGTCTCAAAAAGAAAAAGGGACATTGACAATTCATGGAAGGATGTAAAAACATCAACATAAAAAAGCAGTTGACTCTCATGGAAGACTTTGAGGGGTTTAAGTCATCAGTGGAGGAAGTGACCAGTGATGTGGTGGAAATAGGAAGAAAACTAAAATTCGAAGTGGAGCCTGAAGTTACTACTGAGTTGCTGCAGTCTCTTGATAACTGAAAAGATGAGGAGTTCAATGAACAAAGAAAGTGATTTCTTGAGATAGAATTAACCCCCGGTGAAGATGATGTGAACGGTCTTGAAATGACAACAAAGAATTTAGGATATTACCTAAACTTAGTTGATATAGCAGCAGTAGGATTTCAGAGGACTGACTTCAATTTTGAAAGAAGTTCTTTTATGGGTATATTAATATTATCAAAATGCATTGTATGGTGTGGAGAAATCTCACAAATGAAAGAGCCAATCACTGTGGCAAGCTTAATTATTACTCTGTTTTAAGAAATTGCTACATGGCTGGGCATGGTAGCTCAGGCCTGTAATCCCAGCACTTTGAGAGACTGAGGAAGGAGGATCACTTGAAGCCAGGAATTCTAGAGCAGCCTGGTCATCATAGGTAGCCCCATCTCTATGAAAAATAATGTTAAAAAATCAGGACATGGTGGTACGCACCTGCAGTTGCACCTACTTGGCAGGCCAAGGTGAGAAAATCATTTGAGCCCAGGAGTTTGAAATTATAGTGAGCTATGATCACCCCACTGTACCCCAGCCTGAGGAACAGAGCAAGACCCTGTCTGTAAAGAATTAAAACAAAAATATTGCTACAGTC
Organism: Cacajao melanocephalus; assembly: GCA_963573385.1. NCBI lineage: Eukaryota > Metazoa > Chordata > Mammalia > Primates > Pitheciidae > Cacajao > Cacajao melanocephalus. Next base: position 19,995 of record CAUYLG010016674.1, on the reverse strand, counting down.
ACCCCAATTTTCAGCAACCATCATTTTGATTAGTCAGCAGCAATTAACATTGAGGCAAGACCCTCCACTAGCAAAAAATTATGACTCTGAAGGCTCAGATGATGGTTAGCATTTTTTTTTAGCAACAAAGTATTTTAAAAAAGATATGCACATTTTAAAATGTATTGCTCTTGCACACTTAATAGACCACGGTATAGTATAAATATAACTTTTATAAGCGCTAGAAAACCAAAAATTTGTGTGACTAACTTTATTATGATATTTGCTTTATTGTAGTGGTCTGAACCTCCAGTATCTGTGAGGTATGCTTGGACATTGAATTATGCTTACATTGCAAGGACAAGTCCCACTTGATTATGGTATATGTTCCCTTTAATGTGCTGTTGAATTTGATTTACTAGTATCTTGTTGAGAATTTTTGCATTTATATTCATCAGTAATAATGATTTTTTTTTGTATTGTCCTTTTCTGGGTTTTGTATCAGAATCATGCTGGCCGTATAAAATGAATTTGAATTTTTTACCTCCTCTTAATTTTTTTATGAGTTTGAGAAGGATTGGCATTATATTTCTCTTTAATATTTGATATAATTTACCTGTGAAGCCCTCAGGTCTTGCTATTTTATTTATTGAGAGACTTTTGATTGCTGATTATATTTTCTTACTAGTTATGATCTATTCAGAGTTTCTGTTTATTTATAATATCTTGGTAGGTTGTATGTTCCTAGGAAGTTATCCATTTCCTCTAGGTTATCCAGTTTGTTGACACACAGTTGTTCATATGCAGTGTGAATTGTATAATCCTCTCTTTTATTTACAATTTCACTTATTTGAATCTTTTTTCTTAGTCTTGCTAAAAATTATCAATTTTATCTTTTTAAAATCCTGTCTTGTTTTTATGTTTTCTAGTCTATTTCATTTATTTCTCCCATTTTCTTTCTTTTTTATATTTTAGAATTTTAATGTCATGAAATGCTAGTATTAGTAAGAGTATATAATAAGAATATTCACACAAGTTTACAACAAGTAAGATAGAATATTTAATACTTTATTTCATAATGTGAAAAGTATTTGCTGGAAATGAATCTTATTTGTTTCCAACTTTTAGGTTCAAGGCGTAGATATGTGTGTTTGTTATGTGGGTAAATTATGTGCTGCAAGGCTTTGGTATACACATTATTTTGTCACCCAGGTAATAAGCATAGTACCCAATAGGTGGTTTTTCGATTCTCATTCTCCTCTCACCCTCCACCTTCAAATAGGCCCTGGCACCTTTTGTTCCCTTCCGTATGTCTATGTGTACTATGTTTAGCTCCCATTTATAAATGAGAACATGAAGTATTTGGTTTTCTGTTCCTGTGTTAATTTACTTAGGATAATGTCCTCCAGCTCCACCCATGTTGCTGCAAAGAATATAATCTCATTCTTTCTTCACTTTTCTTTCTTTCTTTCTTTCTTTCTTTCTTTCTTTCTTTCTTTCTTTCTTTCTTTCTTTTTTTTTTTTACAGCTGTGTAGTATTCATTATACGGAATACTAGATGTATATGTGTCACATTTTCTTTATCCAGTTGACCACTGATGGGCATTTAGGTTTATTTTATGTCTCTGTTATTGTGAGTAGTGCTGTGATGAACATATGTGTACATGTGTCTTCACAGTTGAATGACTTACATTCCTTTGGGTTTATACCCAGTAATGAAATTCCTGGGTCAAATGGTAGTTCTGTTTTAAGCTCTTTGAGAAATCTCCACACTGTTTTCTTTAGTGACTGAACTAGTTTACATTCCCACCAGCAGTGTATAAGCATTCCCTTTTCTCTGAAACTTCACTAGCATTGGTTATATTTTGATTTTTTAGTAATAGCCCTTCTGTCTAGTGTGAAGTGGTATCTCATTGTGGTTTTAATTTGCATTTCCCTAATGATTAGTGACAGTGAACATTTTTTCATATTCTTAGTGGCTGTACGTCTTCTTTTGAGATGTGTTTGTTCATATTCTTTGCCCATTTTTTAATGGGGTGTTTTAGTTTTTGCTTGTTGATGTGTTTAAATTCCTTATAGATTGTAGATATGAGACTTTTGCTAGACATATACTTTGCAAATATTTTATCCCATTCTGTAGGTTGTCTGTTTACTCTGTTTCTTTTGCTGTACACAAACTCTTTAGTTTCATTAGGTCCTACTTGTCAACTTTTGTTTTTGTTGCAATTGCTTTTGGTATATTTGCCATGAAATCTTTGCCAGGCCTTATATTCAGAATGACATTTCCTATGTTATCTTCTAGGGTTTTTACAGTTACAGGTTTTACATTTAAGTCTTTAATTTTTATATTGTGAAAGGTAAACGTCCCATTTGAATCTTTTGCATATGGCTAGCCAGTTATCCCAGCACTATTTATTGAATAGAGGGTGCTTTCCCCATTGCTTTTTTTGTTAACTTTGTTGAAGATCAGATGGTTTATTTCTGGGTTCTCCAGCCTGTTCCATTAGTCTATGTGTCTGTTTTTGTACCAGTATCATGCTGTCTTGGTTATTGTGGCAATGTAATATAGTTGAATTGGATTGTGTGATACCTCTGGCTTTATTCTTTTTGCTTAGGATGGCTTTAGCTATTTGGGCTTTGTTTTTAATTCCATATAAATATTAGTATTTTTAAAAATAATTCTATGAAGAATATCATTGGTAGTTTGATAGAGATAGCATTGAATCTGTAAATTGCTTTGGGCAGTATGGCCATTTTAACAATATTGATTCCTCCTAACCATAAGCATAGAATATTTTTCCTTTTGTTTGTGTCATCTTTCACTTACTTCATCAGTGTTTTCTCATTCTTACTGTAGAGACCTTTCACCTCCCTGGTTATCTGTATTCCTAGGTACTTTAATTTCTGTGTGAGTATTTTGAACGCCGTTGTGTTCTTGATTTGGCTGTCAGCTTGAATGTGAAATGCTACGGATTTCTGTACATTGATTTTGTATCCTGCAACTTTGCTGAAGTTGTTGATCAGATCTAGGAGCTTTTGGGCAAAGACTCTGTGCCACTCCATGTCTTTTAAGTGGGGTGTTTAGCCCATTTATATTCCAGATTAATATTGATATGTGTAGATTTACTTCTGTCATATTATTAGCTGATTGTTAAACAGACTTGATTGTGTAGCTGCTTTACAGTGTGAATGGTTTATGTACTTAAGAGTTTGTGGTGGCTGTTAATGGTTTTTCATTTACATGTTTAGCATTTCCTTAAGGACTTCTTAGAAGGCAAGTCTAGTGATCACACATGCCCTTAGTGTGTGCTTGTCTGAAAAAGGATCTGACTTCTCTTCAACTTACCAAGCTTAGTTTGGCCGAATATGAAATGCATCATTGGAATTTTTTCTTTTTTAAGAATACGGAATACAGGCCCCCAATCTCTTCTAGCATGCAAGGTTTCTTCTGAAAGGTTCGTTGGTTTGTTGTTAGCCTGATGGGATTCTCTTTGTAGGTTACCTGCCCCTTCTCTGTATCTGCATTTAATATCTTTTGTTTCATGTTGTCCTTGGAGAATCTGATGACTGTGTATCAGGGAAAGTTGTTTTGTATGGTATTTCATAGAGGTTTTCTGCATTTCTTGAATTTGAATGTCAACCTTTCTAGTGAGGTAGAGGGAATTTTCCTGGACACTATACTCAAATATGTCTTCCAAGTTGCTTTCTCTTTCTCTCTTTCAGGGACAGCAATAAGTCATATGTTTGGTGTCTATGTATTCCCATATTTCTCAGAGGTTATAGTTCATTTTTTTAAGATATACTTTTGTCTGACTGAGTTGACTTGAAGAACCAGCTTTTAAGCTCTGAGATTCCTTTGTCGGCTTGGGCTTATCTGTTGTTAATACTTCTGATTGTTTTATGAATTCTTGTAGTGTGTTTTTCAGCTCTATAAATTTGATTTGGTTGTTTTTAAAAATAACTATTTCTTCTTTCAGCTCTTACACCATTTTCTTGGATTCCTTTGAATTTTCGGATTGGATTTTAACATTCTTCTAAATCTCAGTGATCTTCATTCCTATCTGTGTTCTAAATTCTATGACTGTTTTTTTCAGGCATTTCAGCCTGGTTAAAAACAATTGCTGGGGTGCTAGTGCCTTTATTTGGAGGTAAGAAGACACTCTTTGAGTTGCTAAAGTTCTTGTGCTCCTTCTTTCTCTGTGGGCTGATATTTCTTAATGTTTGAAGCTTCCGTCCTTTGTATGGGTTTTGTTGCTTGTGTGGTCTTTGATGCCCTTGAGAATTTGACTGGCAGAAGATGGATTGAATCAACTGACCCTTTCTGGAAGATTTCAGGGGGCTAAGCCTTATGTCTACACTCCTGGTCTGCCTGCTTTAACCCAGAGGGGCTCGTACAAGGCCCGTGGTTTGTTCTCAAGTTAAGCAGCTGCTGCACTGGAAGGCATGAGGTCTTCCTGTTCTGCTGATGACAAAATTTTGATGAAGGGTGCCAGCTAAAGTGCTTTGATGGGGCAGTGGCCTTGGGGTCTGTGCTTGCATCTGCCAGCAGCAGCACTGTGTGGTGGGATGCGTGTATGTTTGCAGGGGCAGGGCATTGATAAGGGCAAGGTGGGGAAGTTGTTGCATGCATGTGTGCACCAGCATGTGCAGTGGTAGAGTGGGCAGCGTGTGTTCTCCTTAGGGGATTTGGTGGTGGCTTCTGCATTGTGGTGGAGTAGCATCTGCACACACCAGTGTGCCAGAAGTGGTAGCAGCATGGTGGAGCTGAGACGGGGCACACATGTGTTTGGGTTGAGGTGTCCATGTGTGAGCGAGACAGCAATGTCTGCATGCATGCCTGTGCTGGTAGCGAGGTATGGCCATTGGAGAGGGAAGGGCAGCAGGGTGTGTGTGTGCCAGTGGGGGTTGGTTGGCAGCATCTGTACACAAGCACTCATGCTGACAGTAAGGGCACAGTGGTGTGTGCATATACATGTTCCAGTGGAGCAGTGGTGAGGTCCGCCTATGTGTGCATGTGTTTTGGTAAATTAGTAGTGAGGAGCTTCAGGTGGGTGGGTGTGCACTGGCAGAAGCCTGTCACCTAGAGCTCCCTGTGAGTCAGGTGTGGTATGCCTGTGAAGGAGCTATGGCTGTGGCAGCCAGAGAGTACCCTGGTTGGGTTTCCAAGGCTGCACTGGAATCAGGCATGCCCAGGCAGGTACCCTGGGAGAGGTTGGCAGACAAGGTGGTGCTCAGGTCAGACTGGCCCCATTGCAGGGGCAAGACTGCCCTGCTGTGTCCAGATTTGACAGTCAACAAAGACTGAAGCCACCTATGGGAGTGCGGTGTGCCTGGAGGCATTTGTCCTTTTCTTTATTATTGTCTTCCTTTTGCTGATTTTGGAGCTTCTGTTTTTTATATTTTTAATGGTTTTTTTTTGTTTGTTTTTGACAGGGTCTTGTTCTGCTACCCATGTTGGAGTGCAGTGGCATGGTCTTAGCTCACTGCAGCCTCTGCCTCCTGGACTCAAGTGATCTTCTCACCTCAGCCTCCCTGTGGTTGAAACTACAGTTGTGTATCACCATACCTGGTTATTTTTTTTTTCTTTTTGTAGAGAAGGGGTTTTGTCTTATTGTCCAGATTGGTCTTGACTCTGGGATTAAGTGATTCACATGCCTTGGCCTCCCAAAATGCTGAAATTACAGGCATGAACCACCATGCCTGGCCTTTTTTCTAGTTATTTTAAGTATACAGTTAGGTTGTTTATTTGGGGCCTTTCTTCTTAATGTAGGAATTTATTTCTACATTATAAATTTCCCTCTTAGAAGTGTTTTTGTTGCATTGCATAAGTTTGGGTAGGTTATGTGTTCATTTCAGTTTATCTCAAGACTTTCTGATTTTCCTTTTCAGTTCTTCATTGACTTATTGGTTGTTCAGGAATGTGTTGTTTAATTCTCACATATTTGTAACTTTTTGAGTTATCTTTCCGTCATTGATTTCTAGTTTTATGTCACTGTGGTCAGAAAAGGTACTTGATATATAATTAATCTTGTTAAATGTAGTAAGACTTGGTTTGTGGCCCAATGTATATCTATCCTGAAGAATATTCTGTGTGCATTTGAGCAAAATATATATTCTTTTGCCGTTGAATGGAATATTCTGCATACATCTGCTAGATTAGTTTCATCTATAGTGTTGTTCAAGTCTGATGTTTCCTTATTTATTTTCTGTCTGGATATCTATCCATTGCTGAAAGTGAAAGTATCCTACTATTATTGTATTGCTGTCTGTTTCTCCCTTCAATTAAAATTGTTAGTATTTGCTTTATAAATTAGGTGCTCCAATGTTGGGTACATATATATTTAGAATTGTTATATCCTCTTGATGAATTAACTTTTTATTGTTATATAATGACCTTCTTTGTGTCTTACAACAATTTTGGACTTAATATCTATTTTGTCCCATATAAGTACAACCATTCCTGCTCTCTTTTGGTTATCATTTGGATGGAGTATCTCTTTTCATTCATTCAATTTCAGACTATGCATTTCTTAAAGCTAAAGTGAGTCTCTTGCAGACAGCAGATTGTTAGACCTCGTTTTTTGTATTTTTTTTCAGCCGCTCTATAACATGTATTAGAGAATACAACCATTTATAATCATTTACATTTAAAGAAATATCAATAAATAAGGTGTTACTGCCATTTTGTTCATTGTTTTATGGCTATTTTTTAGTTCATTTCTTTTGCTTTTGTTGTCTTTTTTGTTTGATGATTTATTTTCTTTTAGTAGTGTGCTTTGGTTTCTTTCTGTTTATCTTTTGTACATCTATTACAGATTTTTCCTTTGCAATGAAGCTTACATAAAACAAATTATAGTTGCAACCGTCTATTTTAAGTTGATAATTAATTTTTGATCACTCACAAAAACTCTAGTCTTTTACTTATCTCCAGCATGTTTTATGTTATTCATGTCACAAGTTATGTCTTTTATTTGTCAGGTATACATTAACAAATTATTATAGCTATAGTTGTTTTTAATGCTTAAAAAATTTTAAACTAATATTAAAAGTTATTTACACACTGCCATTATAGTATAAGCATATTCTAGATTTGTCTGTACCGTTGCCATTACTGGTGAGCTTTATAATTTACTTTTTTTTTTAAACTTTGTTGGTTCTTTTTTTTTTTATAATTTACTTTTCACATTGCTAATTAACATTCTTTTGTTTTAGCTTGACAAGCTTCAGCATTTCTTGTAAGAAAAATCAAATGCTACTGATAAACATTTGTTTTTCTTTTTCTGAAAAAAATCTTTATCTCTTGTTCATTTCTGAAGGAAAGTTTTACTAGATGAGTGTTCTTGGTTTGCAATTTTTTGTTTTCTTTTAGTGTCCTGTGCTTTCCCGGCTTGTGAGGTTTCTGCTGAGAAATCAGATGATAATCTTATAGATAGTTCCTTGTTTACAATGAATTGCTTTTCTCTTGCTGCTTTCAAAATTGTCTGTTCATCATTGACTTTTCAGAATTTAATTATTGCTTTTTTTTCACAATTTATTGACAAAGTCTTGTGAAGACTTCTTCATGGTCAGTGTATTTGTAGTTCTTTGAATTTTACAGACTGGGATGTTCATTTCCCTTTTTAAATGTGGGAAGTTTTCTGCCATTCTTTCCTTAAATAAGCTATCTTCTTCTTGCTTTGTTTCATCTGGCAATATCCTAATGCCTATGTTTGTTTATAGCCTTTCTTCACTCTTTTTAATTCTTGTTTCTTTTAGTTTCTCTGACTAGGTAATTTCAAATGTCTTTAAGTTCACTGTCTTTAAGTTCACTGACTTTTTTTCTGCTTGATCAAGTGAGTTGTTAAAGCTCATTATGGAATTTTTCAGTTTAGACATTTTGTTCCTCAGCTTCACAATTTTTGTTTTGTTCTTCTTTATGGTTTCTTTCTCTTGGTTGAAGTTCTTTTGTTTTCCTGATTTTGTTTTGTTATCTATGTGTATTCTCTCATAGCTCACAAGTTTCTTTAAAATTATTATTTTGAATTCTTTGGGGATAGTCTGTAGATCTCCATTGTTTTAGGACCAAGTACTGGTGCTTTATTTTTTTCCTCCGGTAGTATTATGTGTTCCTGCTTTTATCATGTGTTCCTGCTTATTTTTGATCCTTGTGGCCTTGAAATGGTGTCCATGCATTTGAAAAAGTCGTCACCTCTTTTAGTCTTCAGAATGGCTTTGGCAGGGAAATTCCTTAACCAATCAGCCTGCTCAGAGATTATTGGGTGGGCTAGCAGACTGGGACCCTGGTTAGGCTTACTAGGGGAAGGAGAGCATGATACTTATTTCTGTGATCAGGTGAGGTGGTATCTGGGTTCATGGAGAATCTCTGGGGTGGGCCTGGTACCTGGGTATGTGGATATAGACCTAGAATATGTGGATCCTGGAGTGGGCCTGAAGTTTGGGGTCCATGGGGTCAACCTGCTCTGGGACCAGCCTGGCATTGGGGTGATTGCCCAGGTTTTGCTCTTGGTTTCTCCATCATTTCTAAGATCTCTAGTGGAATTACCTGGGTCATAGCTTATTTCCTTGCTCTCTTAGTTTCTATGCATATTCTCACTATGAGATGGAGGAATAATTTGAGAACTGTAGAAGGCTTTAGTAGATCAAAGAAAGGTATTTTTGACATAGTCTGGCATGGAGTACCAGAATATATTAAACGGCCTCGTTTCCTGTGTTTAATTACTGGTTATTCATCTCCTTCTTAATAGGTCTTATAAGATAAACTACCTGAATATGGTCATTATCTTCAAACTTTGTCAGTGTGACAACACTTGACTTAAATTTAAGCAAAGATACAGCTTTTCCTGGTATGCTACTAATCACCGTTTCCTAAATTTCTGCTGTATTTAATTTTTAAAAACAACTTATTAAGGCAGTTCATTATACAATAAGCAAACTTTATAAATTTTGTGTGTGCAATTTAATAAGTTTTGACAAATGTGTATACTGGCGAGCCTATCACTACAATGAAGATCATAAACATATTCATCATTGCTAAAAGCTTCCTTGTGCCACCTTGCGATCCCTCTGTATTAATTCATTCTCATACTGCTCTAAAGAACTGCCCAAGACTGGATAATTAATAAAAAAAAAAGGAGGTTTAATTGATTCAAAGTTCTGCAGGGCTGGGGAGGCCTCAAAAAACTTACAATCATAGTGGAAGGAAAAGAAAACAGGTCTTTCTTCACATAGTGGCAGGAAGGAGAACTGCCGAGTAAAGACAGAAAGGCCCCTTATGAAAGCATCAGATCTCACAATAACTCACTATCATGAGAACAGCATGAGGGTAACCACCCCCATGATTCAGTTACCTCCCACTGGGTTCCTTCCACAACAAGTAGGGGTTATAGGAACTACAATTTAAAATGAGATTTGGATGGAAGACACAGACAAACCGTATTACCACCTCTCTCACTGATACACTTTGTCACTATCTATTAACTTGCATTTTCTAGAATGGAATCATACAGTACATAAGCTTTTTAAAAACTATGTCTTCTGTCATTTAGCATAATTATATTGAGATTTATCCATGTTGCTTTATCAATAGTTTATTTCCTCATATTGCTAAATAGTATTCACTGTACGGTTATACTATAATTGCTTTATCTATTCATCTCTTGGTAAATATTTGGGTTGCTTCCAAGTTTTAGCTATTTTAAATAAAGCCAATATGAACATTCATGTAAAAGTCTTTGTATGGACATATGCTCTCATTTATCTTGGATAACTACCTGGGTATAGAATGACTGAATTATATAGTAAGTGTATGTTTAACTATTTTGTGAAACTGCCAAATTGTTTACAAAGTGATTGTGCAACTTTATCTTCCCATGGGCAGTGCACGAGAATAAAAGTTGCTCCATATGCTTGCTGACATTTGGTATAGGTCAGAACTAGAGAGCAAAAGTAAGTTGCATTAGTACTCCTCCTGTTTGAGCCCAATTCAGAATATACCACATCCATTTTGTAAGGTAAGACAAGCTGAGCAACAGTTCATTGTGACTTAATGGGCAAGATATAACCCAGCTCATAATTAAAGGGGCAGTGACAAATGGTAACTTGGAATTCTGTGATAATGCCTTCCGTCTCTACCAGGCCCCAGTAAAATACCAGCAACCATTTTTGAAGATATGTAATTCTCTTCTTCAGGCAATAAGACCTTGCTTCAAAAACCCAGGTCTTTCCATAAACTCTACAATAAACATTTATTATAATACCATTGAAACCATCAGATCTGCTGAATTCTCTGACTGAAGGGTAAAGCTGCTTGCATCACAGTCTAGACCTGCAGGAAAGCACATTTCTGTTGTAGGTCCCACTTAAAACTGGTAGGCATTTTATCACCAGTTTATAGGCCAGACAAGTATCCCTGGAGATATATGCTACCCTCCGAACCTAAAGAGGAGGGTCAGACATTGTGCTTCCTTCTTAGTAACAGGTCATGCAAGATGCACCAATTTATGTTTTGCTTTGGAGATATCCAGGCACATCCTTGGCCACTATGTACCACCTAGATACTTTATTCAAATGACAAATTGATAAATCTTGAAAGGGTTTCTCTCTTGCTTTCCAGAGGATGTAGTTCTCACCAAGGCCTTCAGTGTGCCACGTCTTGCCTCATTAGATTGTTGGTATGGTCATAATGGATCAATGTGATGTTCTTCACATGTTTATATGGCCCATCTTATCTTCTGATTAGATTATGACAGTCAGTGAGAGTTACTATAGTTTGTAAATGTATTTTATTCTTCATTTCATGTGTACGAAGTTTTGCTAAGAGCTATTTTTTATATTCTTTCATGAATTAGGGAATAAAAACCCACATTTATGTAATAAATGGCTGCACACAATTTATCCATTAGTCTGATGTAGATACTGTCTCCAGCACAGCAGCCACAATTATGGTCTCTACGTGGCCAAGTTTTCAGTAGTATACAGTCATTTTTAAGATTCATTCTTGTCAGGATATAATGAGGCACTCCATAATCTACCATGGCAACACAGGCATTTCAGCTTACTCAGCATAGGTCATCATCTGCTCTAATCTAAGCAGCATCATCTGCTGCTAATCCATTTTAGCATTGAGTTTTCTCGATTCCCTGGGAGAGCTGGAAAAGCGCTGAATCTTGTGTACCAAAATCGGTTATGTTTATCTGGTATCATATTCCAGTTTTCTTGATCAGAAACTTTCAAAATCCAGCCCTACAGGAACTTCCTTGGACAGCACATGCTGACCAATTCTTAGCATTCTGTATGGTCATCTCTTTCTTTGCTGTGTCCAAGATACTCCCAACCATGTTAAAATGGGATAATACAAATCATACACTTACAGAAAGTTTCTGATGGCAGCTGCTATAGCCTTGTTTGGAGGAGGATTATGCAGTACTTGACCAAAGTGGGCATGTGGGTGTGGACTAGCTCCATAAGGTGAGTTGCACTGACTGTGAAGGCCCTGAGGGTTTAGGGAAGTCTGCAAGGCCACAGTTTTCAGGGGCATCTACCCAGATATGTGTATCCTATGTGTAACATTTCTAGTTTTCTCCCAACCAGGGAACTACCCTTAACGTAACAGACCTGCCTAGTTGACTCATCTTTGAAGGTCAGCTGCCCTGACTATCAGATGTTTAGTTTATTTCTCTGCTGTGCCCACTGTTTCATTGCAAGAAAAAATGAGAAAAAGCGTCTTCCTGCTCTCATACGTAGACTTTTAACTATTTGTTACCTACCTTTATTTTCTCATTATCCCTTTGATTATACATTAAATACATATGTGTGCATATGTGTGTATAGCTAGATGTGAAAGAAAATAAGACTTCAAAAATACATATATGCACATATATATGTACACACACACCTCACACACAAACATATATGTGTGTTTATAAGTATACACACACATACATGAAACTAACAAGTAATAGAAATTACAATTAGAGGTAGACACATATGTACAATTAACATTGGATATTGGAATATAAAAGTAATGTTAGGGTAATTAAAATTTTCATGAAATAAAGACTGAACTATGTTCAGAGATTAAAAGGACTTATTAAATTCCAGGATGGATTCATGATAAAAGAATCTGCTTATGCACATTTTAATAAAACTTATTTGAATTCCAGGAAAAAAAAAAGTATCAAAACATTCTAAGTAGAAAAATCAAGTAACTGACAAAGAAAAGAAGCAAATGTTAATAGTACAGATGCAATGTCACTTTCTCCTGGCTTGTAGACTAATAGCAGAATATCTTGGCTTCATATAGGACCCCTGGTTTGCAGTTCTTTTAATTCACAGAATAAAAGGAAGATATTGTCTTGGAATTCGGGCATATATTTAATCGATCTGAGAAAAATCTTGAGAATAATCTCCAAACCACTGAGCAAAAACAGAGACAAACATAGGGAAAATGTACAGGGGAAGCAGTGGTGAATAATACAATTTGCAATATAATTAAATCTAAATAGATAATAGCATATCTGGGAATATATAATATAAATGCAAAATAAAGACAAGTATACCTATAGACATGAAATTACTAAACTGTTTTAGCAAAATCTAAAAGTTGTCAGTGGCGATTTGAGGGAGATGGCTATAATTAAAAGGTAAAGTAAAAACATTTAAAATTCTCATGGGAAGAGGCAGCAGTAAAAAAGGTAAGGGAAATTTAAAAAATTCTGTGGGTCTTACGGGTTTGGGTAATAACTATTTACTCTGTGGGTTATTTACATTTTCATCTAGACAACTGATTTTGAGAAAAAAATGCTAGGTATTAATGATTTAGAAAAGTATGCAATGAATAGCACATTGATAAAACTAGAAGGACATGGGGAAAGAGAATATAAAGAATATAAAGTTGAAAAGATTGTCAAGTCATTATACTAAATATACTAGACTGAATATATGTTCTCTTTTTTGAAGATAGACTGCCAGACTGGCTTAAGATAAGAAAACCAAGTCATACATCTTTTAAAGGAAAGACTTAAACCAAGTGATACAGATTCAAAATAAATGTATGGGCAAAGAGATTAATTTAACTAAAAATAAAGCATTTTTCACAATAGCCAAGATAAAGCATCAACCTAATTGTCCATTGATGGATGAATGGTCAAGAAAGTGTGATTTATAGATCTATATGTCTATAGCTATATAAAAATACACACACACACATATACATTAAATATGTATCACATATTGAATATTATTCAGCTTAAGGAAGGAAATCATGTCATTTGTGACAACATGGATAGACTTGGAGGATATTATGCTAAGTGAAATAAGCCAGACACAGGAAGACAAATACTCATTAATTTTCCTTACATGTGAAATACATAAAAGTCAAACTTATAGAAGCAGAGGGTGGAATGATGGTTGACAGGGGCTTTTGAAGAAGGGAAATAAGGAGATACTGGTCAGTTGGTAAAAAGTTTCGGTTATACAGAGTAAGTTCTGGAAGTCTAATGTACAGCATAGAGGTTATAGGTAATAATCTATTGTGTATTTGAAATTTGCTAAGAGAGTAGGATTAAAATTTCCTACTACAAAAAAGGTAAGAATGTGACGTGATAGAAATGTTAATTAGCTTGATTATGGCAATCATTTATATATAGCCACATTGTATACTTTAAATATACAGAGTTTTTATTTGTCTATTATACCTTGAGGAAGCTGTTAAAAGGTAGTGTTGTCAATATTATAATAGCAATACCTAAGACAAAACACATTAAGTTATGTTATGAAGTCATAAACACATATTATAAAACATATATAAATGTAAAACTAAGAATTATTAGAAATGGAAGATGTTGATACAAGTATAGTAGAAGATCTCATTATACATCTCATAATTCACCAGATCTAGAATATAGTAAAGACATAGAAATTAGATTTTTTGTAATTATTCCAAGGATATGACATAAACAATATGGATCATTTGAAAACTGTTTCTCATAATTAAATTTATCTTATTCTTGGCCAAACATCAATCCAATATATCATTTTTTCTTATTTACCTTTTATTTCAAAGTTATTTGGAGAGAAATAATATGCCCATTCATTCTTGGGAGGAAGTCCTCCAGTCTTGTCTAAGTCTTTGCCTTAATTTTACATTTGGTACAATCAGCAGCAATAACCAGGTAGAACATGCTGTGGACCTTGGGTGAGACTCTGAGGTGGGCTGGCTTCAGTGTAACTCAGCATATAAAGAGAAACTCCCTGCAAAGGTTGCCAGGACTTGGGGATATAAGGTCAGAAGAAAGAAGGGGACACCTTCTTTTTTCGCCTTCATGTGCTCCCAGGTATTTGCTGGAAAGAGAAATAAAGGGTTGCCTTTTTTCCTCTTTCCAGATGGGTAACCAGTCATCTTCAGCCTGCACTCCTCTTGAATACATCCTGAATCACTGGAACTTTTTTGACCCTCAAACATACCCAATCTTTTGAGGAAGGACAATTTTTCTTTGTCCCACTGTACAGGACACCAGGATTCCAGGGCCGATGGGGCTCCATGGATTGAGGGAAGGGAACCCAGAAGCCTGACATAAAAAGTTTTTCCTACTCAGACTTCTAGCTTCTCTTTCTCTCTCTGCAAACTGGTTGTAGGAATAGCAAAAATTCACTATATTCTCTGGCCCTCCACTCGATTAGTTCAAAAGCCAGAAATATTGGCCATTTGGCATGGCTAAGTTTGGGTAATAAGAGATTTAAAAGAACTTCTTAAAAAATGAGTGCTATGATTAAAAGTCAGCTTAATTAAAGGTGAATATCCAAGCCATGGGTATTTTTAAAAGGCCTTTATGTCTATTCGTGGATCTTGTTTTTCTGGTATTTTTTTTCTCTCTTGATAGAATTATTTTTCTGAGTTTTGTCTTGCCATTCTTAATGCACACGTGAGAGGCCCCAAGATAACTTCGGGTGGCCTGGGACTCCTTGGGAAAAACAGAGGAGGTGCCACTGACCCCATTTTGGGAAAAACCTCTGTTTTCCTCCTGGAACCCCAGGAATTAGAGGCAATAGATCCCTCTCAAAGTCTCTTTTTGCCTTCCACCTATGCCCGCTTATTAGGCACTAAAAACTACTTGTTTACCCAGCCTGTTTCTTGAGAGGCTTCACTCTGAGGCCAGTAATCCAATTAAGAGATTGACAAATGAAAAATCTTACAACTTACTGGATCTACTTCTGTCTATCTGTGTAGTTATATATGTGTTTTGCCTATAATGTTTATATAAAAAAGACCTCTGATTGGCTTAAATAAAAGTAAGCATTTAGATCAAGTATTTTTAAAGGAAAACAAAGCTGTAATGCCTTTTAGTTTACATGACTTTAATCTTTGAGAAATAAAAACAGCTTCAAAGATTACTGGTAAAATTAAAAATGTCTTCAAAATGTACACATGGTCTAAATTACACAGGTCTAACACTAGGTTTGTTTAATGCTGTAAGGTCATAAACTCCTTTGGCTTTTGAAAATTGTTTGACATGCCTGCTTCACAGTTTGGCAAGGCCTGGAGACATACGGAATTAACCACGCCCCTAGCTGTGCTAGAAAGAGTCAGACCTTACCTGCACCTAGTAACTAAAGTAACTAATCAGGTTTTACACCCAAATTAAAAATTGCTAACAGTTACCATTATAACAGGTAATTGAGATGGGTGAAAAATAGTTTTACATGCAAGATGTCTAAGGAAAGTAAAATGTGTCTTTAGTAAAAGATTATAAGAAGAAATTAGATAAGATAAAATCAAAGGTTTAAACAAGTAGTGGAAAGTTTGCAGGAAAAATACTGTCTGTGAACATACTGACTTAATTCAAAAAGGTGTTATTTGGTTTTTCATAAATTGAACATTGGAACAAAAGTGCAAGAAGGGTTTCTTAAGTCACTTATCTGCTATTTAATAATATTAAGTGTTTTAAACCTTTAGCAGATTTGATAGGCTTCCTAAAATCAAATTTCAGTTTCAAAATGATCTTTTGTGACCCCTAACTTTGGGATGCTACAGAGGGCCCTGGAGCATCCCAAAGAGAGGTAAACAGAATTATTTGACATGTTTAGTTACATGGGATTGTCAAAATAAAAAAAGGTTCAATCTTCTTCAGGCTATATTTTAGTGAATAATATTTATATATGTTCCAAAATTGTATGGGACTTCTAAAAATAAAATGTCTGAATATATGCTATCAATCAAATTAGGGTTATTAGGTTATTGTAAACCACAGAAAATAACTGAATTTGTCAGCTATCTTTTTGACTGTGACTAGCCCAAGACATTTTGTCATTCACAGATAATGGTTGTCGCGTGTTAATCCTCTTCAAAACATAGTTTATAGTCAGCTATAGAATTTTGACAGGTGCTCATTAGTTGTTTTTAAGTTTTGGTTTGCACTTTAGACTAACCCTGCTTATTCCTGTGAACCAACCAGTGATTTCTGACTGCAGCTCAGAAGAGACAAAGGGATGAGTAATGTAAAAATCTGAATCGGTATTCTGATTCTAGGTATGTTGGCAGCCTCAGGATTTTTGAGCTGTCCTTACTCCCTTGTTTTTTTTTTTTTTTTTTTTTGATCTGTCTGTGTCTTCTAATAACCTGGTTTGTCTCCAAATAATCTTGCAAATGGAACCTCACAGGATGGCTCCCTTTTACTATAGATCCTTAGATAGGGCTCTGAGGGAAGATCTGACGGATACTTTTCCTCCAAAAGAATACTCCCTGTTGGCATAAAGCAGTTAAAAGCAGTCATCATCTGTATCCTAATGGCAGTTAGATGCACCTCTTCAGAGGGGGCTTTAATGGCAACAGCAGCCCATCTGGAGCCAACAGGAGCTGGGAAGAAGCAGAAGCACTGCCCGCTTCCCAGTTAGAGGGGCAGGAGCCCTGCCTTCAGGACACAACTAGACCCAGGCATCTCTGCACTCTTGGGAGCCTGGGAAGCCCTCTGTCACCACAGGCTCAGATATGCCTGTTGCTGCTACCTGGCCTCTCCCAATTCCTGTTGCCCACTCTGATTTTGGAATAAAATGGCTGAGTCTGGGTGCTGTCATGACTTGGCTGGGTGTGTGCACACTCCGGGCAGTGCTAACATCCCAGTCCCCTGACACCTTGGCCCCTCCAGACGTTGGGTGCTGATGAGCACAGGTGGGAGGTTGAGGTGGGGACTGAGGGCAGCTTGGCATGGACCTTTAGGCGCCCCTCAGCACAAACAGCCTGGGTGCCATGGATACTGCAGATGTCAGGTTAATATCAGCAGGAGGCAGACAGGCTCCTGGGCAAAAAGGGGCAGGTACCCAGTAAAACCTCACATTCAGGCCAGGGATGGCCTCAGGCCTGGGAGCCATGCTGTCGGTTCTGTGGGAACTTACAGTTATCTTTTCACGTCCGTCCATGGTTGCCCATCAACCAATCAGCATGCACTTCCTCCCCTCTGAAGCCCATAAAATCCCTGGACTCAGCCAGACTCAGGCAGATGATGCAGTGATCTGCCTGTAGAGAGGAACTATCCACTGTGGGTCTCCTCTGTGCTGAGAGCTGAGTAGATAACAGGACTACCTACCTGCAGGGAGGAGATACCCACTGCATGTCTCCCTTGAGCTGTTCTGTAGCTCAATAAAGTATCTCTTCACCTTGTTGTCCCTCCTCTTGTCCACATACCTCATTCTTCCTGGATGCTAGAGAAACTTGGGACCCATTGAATGGCAGGACTTAAAAAGCTGTAACAGAAAAAGGGCTGAAACATGCCCCTTACTTGCCACATTGTGGACAATGAGAGGGAGAGAAGAGAGAAGGAGAGAAGAGCTGTGGCCCTTTGGGGAGCCCAGACTTAGGAACTTCCCAAGCCAGGGCTGTGATACTCTGTTTGGAGCTCTGTGGTTCCTAGCATTTCCAAGCTTCTGGGCACCACCGCATTCCCAAGTGCCAGCTATGAAAGCTGCTTTTGGTACACCTGGTCCATCTGCAGCCTCATAGGGGGCCAGTGTCTGGAGCTGCTCACCCCACTGCAGCTGGCATGCCTGGTTGTATGCTCTCTTGTTCATGCACCTCTTGCTGCTCTATGCCTGGCTTGCTCTTGGCAGGCATGAAATCCAGGCTGGTAGCATGAACCAAGTGCAGCCTGCCAGGCCAAGTAGGCAGAAGGAGCCCAGCAGGCCCAAGCAAAACTTGGGCAGTGGCACCACTGGCCCACAGAGATTTCTAGCTGATGAAGTGACACCCCAGGTATTCTGTGACATTTCACAGCACTTACAGTGGTGTGCTACTTCTTTTAAATGCTCTCCAATTCAATCATTTTAAATATTGTTATATAGTTTGCTACCATAACCACTATATAAATTTAGAAAATTGTTGGCTGAGCATGGTGGCTCACACCTGTAATCTCAGTGCTTTGGGAGGCTGAGGTGGGCAGATCATGAGGTCAGGAGTTAAAGACCTGCCTGGCCAACATAGTGAAACCTTGTCTCTACTCAAAATAGAAAAATTAGCTGGGTGTGGTGGCATGCACCTGTAGTCCCAGCTACTTGAGAGGCTGAAATGGGAGAATCCCTTGAACCTGGGACGTAGAGGTTGTAGTGAAGCCAAGACCACACCACTGCACTCCAGCCTGGGTGACAGAGTAAGACTCTGTCTCATAAAAGAAAAGAAAATAGTTTTCACCCTAAAAAGAAATCCTCACCCTATTAGTAATTATGCCAAATTTCTTCTTTCCATCAATCTACCATTGATCTCTATTCTGTCTCTATAGATTTTCCTATTCTGGACATTTTATGAAAGTGGAATTATATGCAGTGCCATGTGACTGGCTTTTTAATTTTGTGTGTGTGTGTGTGCATTTTTTTTTGATACGGAGTTTCGCTCTTTGTTGCCCAGGCTGGAGTGGAGTGGCGTGATCTTGGCTCACTGCATCCTCTGCCTCCTGGTTCAAGCAATTATCTGGTCTCAGCCTCCTAAGTAGCTGGCATTACAGGTGCCCACCACTATGCCTGGCTAATTTTTGTATTTTTAGTAGAGATGGGTTTTCACCATGTTGGCCAGGCTGGTCTCAAATTCCTGACCTCAGGTGATCTGCCTGCCTCAGCCTCCCAAAGTGCTGGGATTACAGGTGTGAGCCACTGCACTGGCCAGTATGGTGTTTTTGAGGTTCATTGATGTTACAGCATGTATCATTACTTCATTCTTTTTATTGCTGTGTAATATTCCATTGTATTCGTACACCACTTTATCTGTTCTTCATTGGATGGACATTGGGTTATTTCTAATTTTTGGTTATAGTGAATAATGTGAACATTTATGTACAAGTTTTTGTGTGGACATACATTTTCATTTATCTTCCATATGCAGCTAGAAGTGGAATTGATCTTGTATTATGCAACTGTGCTGAACTTGTTTATTAGTTTATTAGTTCTAATAGTGCTTTAGTTGAATTATTTAGGTTTTTCTGCTTACAAGATGATGTCATCTGTAGATAAAAATAATCATCTTTCTTTCTAACATGGATGCTTTTTCATTTCTTCTTCTTGCCTAATTGCCATCTCTGTAACATCTAGTACATTGTTGAATAGAAGCGATGATAGCAGACATCCTTGTTTTGCTTCTGATTTTAGGGAAAAGCATTTGTCTTTCCCCATTCAGTATAATGTTTGCTGTGAGTTTTTCATAGATGCCTTTCATCAGGTTGAGGAAGTGTCCTATTTCTGCTTTGTTGAGTATCATTATCATGAAAGGGTATTGGGTTTGTCAAATCCTTTATATATATATATATATATATATATATATATATATATATATATATATTTTTTTTTTTTTTTTAGAGAAAGAAAGAGGAAGAGAAAGAGGGAGAGAGAATGGGATTTATATTCTATTGCCCAGGCTAGAATGCAGTCTAAAAATGGGTATTAAAAACCTCTTTTATGCCAATAATTGTGCTTAACAATGGAGACAGGAAGGAATAAGGGATGAAAATAACAAACAAGCAGCCAACCAGTGTTTTACTTAAA
>CAUYLG010016673.1:0-40647 GCA_963573385.1 Cacajao melanocephalus | reverse complement strand
CTACTGGATTCAGTTTGACAGTATTTTATTGATGATTTTTGCATTGATATTCATCAGGGATATTGGCCTAAAATTTTCTTATTTTGTTGTGTCTCTCTCAGGTTTTGGTATCAGGATAATGCTGGTCTCATAAAATGAGTTGGGGGGAGTCCCTCTTTTTCTATTGTTTAGAATAGTTTTAGAAGGAATGGTACCAGCACCTCTTTAATCACAATAAGAAAACATTTTGAAACCTGTGTTTTAAAGAAAATTTCATTTGTGTTTTGATTCTTGATTTGTAATAAGATAAGAATTATGAATTTTAAAAGAAAACTTCTCAAATTTTGTGCAGTGTGCATGCCTGGAGAAATGAATGCTATAGCTTTAAGATAAGGTAGTCTGGTGATTCATTGCACGAAACTAGATCGATTTGGAGCAGGCTCCTACTGTTAGCTTTTTTGAAGATGGATTCTCACGCCGAAAATAACACAACGTATTCTAGATAACAGCAGTTTTCCCCCTGAAATCCACCAAAACTGAAGAAAAATCCAAGTGACTGTTCTTAGCAGCTGTGTGGCCTGGAGTTCACTGGGGAAGCTGGCTTCCTGCCGTCCCCTATTCATCACCTGCTTCAAAGACAGCCTGGCTGGCTATAGTTTGCAGGCCAGGTAGGGTGCCATTGTGCACAGTCTGGGAGGATTAGTATCAAAGCTGCGGCAACCAGGCCCTTGGTCTCGGGCTGCCATTCAGTCTAGCAGGGAGAGGCTAAGACTGGCCAAGGTCACAGTCTCCACTGTGGAGTGGACTGGGAAAGGATCCTGAGAATAGAATGCTCTTTATGAAATCATGGCGCAAGCTTGCAGCACAGCAGGTGCCCTTCTGGAACACATAACATCTGTTTATGTTGGTATACCGTAGCTGACAACGAGATAATAGAGCTTTGAAATTTATCATTTTATTTTTAAAAAGACAACTGTATATACAATAATCCAGATGTGTATTTAGCTCCAATCTTTTATTTGTAAATCATGAAGAAAACTGACCGATTTAATTGCTGCTTTTCACATGTGTGTATTTAAGCCAAAAGCAAAGCGTACTGACTATTAACCGTTTATAACCATTGCTGATCAGTAATACCCGAATTCTTGGGGAGGAAGTGACCAGCATTTAAGATCTTTTTTTTTTTCAATGTTCGGACATTTGTGTCAACAGATTGCAGAAGGATTTACTGAATATGCCCAACTCTTTTGAATATTAGGAGGTTTATATAACTACCACCCCCACAAATGAGAGTATTTCAAGGGTGAGGTAATAATGATGCAAAAATAAAAATTTTCAACTTGGACAAATTAGAGAAAAAATTAAGCTGTACATGAGTTGTCATGACGACAAGGATGTTCTGTTGATGAACTGTCCTCCTCATTGTCCAATCAGATAGTAGAGCTGAAGCTGGAGCATGAACAGGAGAAGACGCACCTATTACAGCAGCATAACGCAGAGAAGGATAGCCTAGTCCGAGACCATGAACGGGAAATTGAAAACCTGGAAAAACAGCTTCGCGCTGCCAATATGGAGCACGAAAATCAAATTCAGGAGTTCAAGAAACGAGATGCACAGGTAATTATCAATAATATTTTGATAAAACGGGTATCTATTTTTAAAAAGTCATCAGCGTTTAATGTTTTCTTATTATTCTTGTTGATGCACGCTGTTTGATCATTTGCAAATCTGACATATAAATGTGATTTTTTTTTTGTTTTTCTCCCCCTCACCCCCCCATTTTGGGATGAATAAAGCCTTAACTATAGAAACCACAGGTAGCCAGATTAAAAATCCCATGGTGCGCTATAACTTGGCCCCCTTTTTTTATAATCTTGTCTCGGTTCCTTTCATGATGGATTTTTTAAAGGTATCTGCCCCTTACCCCTCCCTTCAGCCTTAGCAAATCCCTATGAAATATATCAGTCTCACTCCTTGCTTTCCGTTTTAATCTCTGTAGGTAATCAAGCAGCTGTTTTAATATTTGCTTTTCCTTCCTAGTGTTGCTGTTTTCATTAGCCAATATTTGATTAGATCACTCAGATGGTAATTGATAAAAATGACTCCAGAGAAGGGCTATTTCCCATCAGGTCTGTTGCTTTTTCCTGCACACACACATGCCTCCTAGCCCACGTCTCTGTAGTCCCTGTTGGAAGCCATTTGGCAGAATAACCCCCAGCTGTGGTAGCATTTGACTCTTCAAACTTGTGGATGAAATGTGCACTGTCAGCATGGAAAATTATCTTTATGAATTTCAGATGAAAAAAGAAATCTTATTGGATGTGTATCTCTGTGATACAATACATTCTTTAGAATATATATAATCAAGGGGCCTTTAGTGTATCCTCTTGAGATTGCTGTGAAATTGTATTAAAGAAAAATTTAAGAGCAATTGATAACAATAAAAAGATAATGTTCTTTTCTAATAAAACCATATTGTATAGTAGGTCTAAATACCTCTTTTTCCATTGAAATCTAACCATACTAACCACACCATACAAGCTTCTTCCTCTAGTTATCCTTCCTCTCCAAATAATACAATTTTCAAACAAAACAAACCTTCTGTTACGCTATGTCTTTCAACAATTCTATAATTATCTACATGTAAACACACTACTAATTAAGTAAGATGTTAATTTTTTTGAGTGGACAGCGGGAGGTAGTAAGGCAAAGAATAGGAGTTACTGGTTATTTTTCATTCACCTTGAGTTGTCTTCTGCTTTCAGAGAATAACTGATGCGATGTGAATACACTCAGCACAGCTTTTGTTGTCAATGGTATATATTTACAGTACAATTATTTTCAACTTGGTTTGCTACCTAAAAAGGTAGTCATTGTAGTTGCCATGGTACAGAATACTCAGGTGGTTCCTGTTAAATCATCGTGTATTATATTTTTCCAACCAACCTCATTAGAGGCTTTATGAAATGTATGCTGGTGTTTTGACTTTTAGTCATACAATTTATTAGGAATATTTCCTAGTTTGTATTCTCCATCAAATATGATGTTAAACTTACTATTGTTTTCCCATGACAAGAGATATGGGTTCTGAGTCAGTGTAGGATTTGTTTGCGTAGTAGAATTGTATAATGGATAAAATAAAATACTGTAATTTACATAACTTCCTATCATTTGGGGGCTGTTATGGGAAGCTGATACATGTGGAGGCCAAATTTAGAGGAAACCTTTGTGATTTTGCATGTGTCGTATCTGCCATGTAGGGTGCGGTTCATCCAATCATAACAAAAGGGAAATTTTAGTACTATTATGTATAATAAAGCCGCAGGATAGTACAATAAGGTTATTAATTGAATTTCTTCCTGTTGAAACATTAAGTATGAGGACTCTGTGACCTCCTCAAATACTGTAGTTTAGGATTATATTTCTCATATTTCGTGTCTGTCTTGGAACGTTTTACTAATTGGAATTGCTGTCAAGGGAATGCCAGTAAGCAATGGAAACAGGCTAAATGCATTCTTGGTCAAAAGGAAAATAATTTTGTGTATGTTGTACTTAGTTGTTCTCAGAAAATACAATTTTAAAAACTTTTAGCAATAAGCTATATTTTTAAAAATCTTATCATGCGTACCAAAATGCTCATAATTTTTATTTATCTTTGGTTATTTATTAAGGATATTTCAGGTAAGTCTTAAATTTTCAAAATATATCTCTTTATGGTTGTGGTCTAAATAATCTAGTGTATAATACCTTTTAAGTTCTAAATTCATCCATAAATTTCAAGAAAACAAAGTAGGCATATAATTTTCAAAATCGAAGATCTTTTTCAAATCACCCTGCTGTAGTTTGATGCAGAAAAAACATATATTAAATGTTACATTGTATAATGTTAAAAATTTTAATTTCAGAGAGTTTTGATTTTCAGTTAATATGTGGCTATTCTAGTTTAGCAATGGAGGCCATTTTGTAAAAAGGACTATTTGAAATACTTAACCAAAAGAACAGTGAAATATCTATTTTGGATACTATGGCTTCGTATACTGCTTCTCTTCCATCAGATTCTTAAATGAGTACAGTTTCCTTAAAGTCCATTTTTGACTTCTTCCAAATACGTAGTACATTGCATGCTGATTAGAAAACCATTATTATAAAGTATAGTTACCAACCTTAAGGTGAATCATTCCAACTAGGGACTTCCTTTTGGTGAATTTGTTTTACAATATTATAAGTTTTGTTATTCTAATAATTTCTGTTTTAAAGAGCAATGATAAGATATAGAAATGCACCAAGGACAATGAACTATTTTCCTCATTTGATGTGGCTCATTTAGCTAATTATTTTATCTGTATATCATATTTTTGTTATGGTACTTTGATTTTCAATGGCAGGACATATTATGTTGTGATACTTAAATTTGCTAACGTGCACATTAAATTTTATCTCCATCATACAAGATGTTCAGTCTGGTATCTACCTAAGGTCATATGTTTAAGAAAAAGTATTCAGATCAGTAGAAATCAAGACTTGTAGATATTCATAATCTCACTGCCAAGTATTTCTCATTTACCAGGTCTCTCTTATTGAAATTATTTTGGAGAATGATCTCATTGATTCAAGCATATTTTAATACGAAGAAAATTTATAAATATAATCTTAACTGCTTCTAACATGAAAGTTCTACATGTAATTCTTGTTTTGCTTTTGAACTGTAATATAATGAGAGAATTTCTATAGTTTATCCTGTTGAATTAGAAGAAAAATGAAACATAGGTTTCTTGATCCCTTACTTGTCCTTTTAGGGCCCTGAACCATTTAGAGATAGCTTGATGTTTTACGTTTGTGCCACAGTGAGTGGTATGTGTGAATACTGTGGAGATTGTTGCACAGAACCTTTGTGATCCTCCCCAGAGGGGGGCGTTTCTGTTTTAGGACTGCTGTGTGACCTGTTGCAGCAGAGACATTCAGACACCTAGGGTAACCAGCAGCTATTGTGTGTCGCCATCAGTATCATGCAAATTAAATGCAGCAACCTTGCAGAAGGTCATCAGCCAGATCTAAAAAATATATTAAATTTAGCATTTGCATATAGTACAATGGCTCTTGCAAAACATTGGCATCTAAATGCCTTTCTTAATTCCCCCACACTGAAAATCGTAAATCTAATATGAACAATTTTTTACATAATAAATAGACAAATTATCTTGATTTTGCCATACTGATTCATGTTAAGAGCTGAACCTAACACTGATTCCTAAATGTAAAATTTGTAATAATTCTCTTCTATTTAGAAAAAACTTTTCCTAAAAAGATATGGCTAGGACAATTTTAATTTTAAAAATTGTGTCTCAATTGCATTTCCTTATTTTCCATGCATTTGCAAATTTTGGCCCAAGATAAAAATCTTCATTTATTAAACTGAGTATGTACCTGCATTCAGGGGATTGAACATTGGCTATCATTCTTTAAAGATTACTCCAAGGGTGAATTTAACAATATATATAGTCTGAACATTCTTGTTATACCTATATGCATGGCTTTTGGTCTTTGGTAGCATTTTTCTAGTGAAAGCATTTTAATTTTTTTTATATGCCAGCTATTACCAAAAGGATCAAAAGCAGCATCTTATAATAAACATACACTTTAAATAACTGAAAATAATAATTAGGCAATAAATTATATTAACTACCCTAGAAAATGTATACTGAAGAAAAAATATAACAGTTAAATGGAAATTTTAGCTCTGAGCTTGCCTAGAAGCCACAGCAAAGAGGGAAACATGGTGAATTGTATAATTCCAAATATGTAATGAAAAAAATCATAGCAGTTCTTTTTTTCAAGTTCTCAGTTCTGAGAGAAATTTATACCAATAGACTTAATATAAAGGACATTGACCAATATAGCTAATGATATTTTCCATATGTTAAAATATTGGAAGTAAAATCTGGTGGGGAAACTTTAGATTCTTTAGTACTTCCATAAAATGTAATTACCAGATTTTATTTTATGTACCAAAATTTTATTTTAATTTATTAAGAATATTATTCTGAAATCAAAAAACAACATGCCTTAAGAAATACATTTTTGCAGATATTATGAATCATAAGAAATTATATTTTAAGTCACAACCTAGCAAATTTTAGTACAGTTGTTTTATCACTGGGCTAGGAATGCCTCCAAAGTGTCTTCATGAAGGAAAACTCAGAAACATAGCTGAGTTTAGAAATTATTTAGAAGTTAATACCTAATTATCAGTTCCCAAGTGTGTTACTGTCTTTCTTAGATCTGATTTTTTTGCTCTCTGAATTTATTATGAAAAACTAGAAAAAGAAATTATAAAATCAAATGGGAATTCACTCCAAGAGTGAAAGTTACTTACACCTGCATTAAAATGAGTCATATGCTACCTACATAACCAAAATAGTATTTTATCACTAATATTTATTCATTAATGTCATTTGCTTGGTTCTGAGGTGTATGTATTTTTGTTTCTTTGGATCAAAGTGGACTGATTGCTTGGAAAAACCAAGCTATGTAAACTCCATTTTTCCCCCAGCCTAATGAGTCTGTTGCTGTTAATGTGACCCTGTTTTTTATTCCCCTCTTCTCCCTAGTGACACACATGGTCACATCAGAGTGGTGGCCTGGTGTTCCAGCTGTGTACACACCAAGCTGTGATACTCATCCCCTGATGGACCAAGTTATTTGTATTAGAGAGAGCAGAGTGTGTTTTAAGTATTAAGTGGGCTTTACTGCAATGTACAGTGTTTAATGTCAGGCATTAGAAGGTTGGTGGGAAAAGTTTTGATCATTCCACTTTAATTTTGTAAAAAGAAAATAAGATATTTGTGGTGGACTTCTAGTAAAACCACACATTACAATTCTGTATTTTCTTTACATGAAGTTTTATAGTATTATCTAAGTGCCATATTTAAGATAGCCCAGGAACTTTCTGTATATATTCAAAATATTGATAGAGTTTTTCATAACTAGGCCATTTTCAAAAGCCTGTGGGGGAAATACTGTTTTTCTGACACCAAAAGCATAGGTCATACAGAATTTTCGAAATAGAGGGGGCAAAAATTCTCGGCATATTTTGGCATAGATGCACTGATGTGAAGAGCTTGTTTTGTTAGTATTCAGTAGTGATGTGTCTAATAGTATGATATGTGAATTTAATAATACATTTGCATTGTTTATATATTACTATACAAATTAATATGTAAAAGAATACTATTTCTTAAGTTTTTAGTTAGCAGAAAATATAGGCAAGTGCCATTTTAGGTAAAGCTTACATTTTGTGTAAATCACCAGCTTTCTTTTTCTATTATAATTCTAAAATTCTGTAATTGTTTTCATCCTGCAGGCATAAAACTAGTGTATTTGTATCTGTGATTAAACTATTATAAACAATTTAACTCTGTCCTCAACATGGAGAAAATTATATTGTTTAAAAAGCAAAAAATACAAGCTGAGGCAAGAAAAATGATTTCTCTAAGAATGATCCATTTGTAGAAGATAGAGTGTATCTTTAGTCCTGTGCATATTTTTAAAATGTGGCAGTTACCATGGAAACCACATTCTGTGGTATTTGGTCCACTTTTAGATAGGGAGCATTCCTTTTAAAGACAAACCTTTTAAATAATAACATAAAGTGTTCCATTTGAATTAGTAACTTTGTGTCAACTAAAAATGATTGCTTTAAAATCTGTCTTTTGTTCTCATTATACTGAATAGATTTCTCTAGAAATATTAAAATTGTTATTGAAGAAGAGGTAATTAAATATGGAAGAGATTTTAAATAGGAAGTAAAATATGATCACTGCAGTGGTGAGAACTGGGAGGATTGCAAGGGACCACAAGTCATTGTGTACCATATGTTCTGCCAGACATGAAACTTTTAGTTATATCAGGTGTCTAAGTAGCTAGCACTAGTATAGTCAGATTAATCTAAAGAGACGACCGCATCCAATTGTATTCCATTTACAGGTAAGAAACCTGTGATTCCAGGACAGTCTCTTGCCTAAGGTCACAGAACTTGCAAACCAGGGCTTCTTAATCCAAATTTAGTGCTCTTTCTATCATCCAAGAAATATTTTAGATTTTTGGAGAGACTTGGACATGGCAGAAAAGGAAGAGGGTTATATAGGAATCTTTGCCTAGCATGGGAGAGAGACACAGGTACCCTGCTCCCCTGCTGAGCTTCTCATAGCAATTTGCATTTCTTTCAGTGATTTGCCATATTCGATGTTGCTCCAAAGTCATAATAATGCTTGAATAATGCTGTTTGATTTCCAGTTTGAGTAAGTAGCAGCTCCTCCGACACTTAGTTTTCATGTTTGTATGTGTTTAACAGCAACAGTAGCAACAGCAACAACAGATATTTATTGTGTGCTTTCCTTGTGCCAAGCTCTCTGCTGGGCTGCTGGGTCCTTTGCATTGCATTCTCTCACAAAACCCTTTTTTTTTTTTTTGAGATGGAATCTCACTCTGTCACCCAGGCTGTAGTGCAGTGGCGCGATCTTGGCTCACTGCAACTTCACCTCCCGGGTTCAAGCGATTCTCCTGCCCCTGCCTCTGCCTCTGGAGTAGCTGGGACTTAGGTACACACCACCACGCCAGGGTAATTTTCGTATTTTTAGTAGAGACACGGTTTCACCATGTTGGTCAGGCTGGTCTTGAACTCCTAACCTCGTGATCCACCCACTTCGACCTTCCAAAGTGCTGGGATTACAGGCGTGAGCCACTGCACCCGGCCACAACCCTTTAATACTTGATGAGGATGACATTTGCTATCATGAAACTCTGTTTTGACCTTCTTACCAGGGTCAGAAGATGACTGTATGTATTTTCATTTTATCAATGAGAAAAGATTCAGGAAGCATAAATAAATTGCCCAAGGTTATGTAACTAATAGTATACTGGGACTCATAGCAAAGTCCTCTACCCCATATGCCTGCTAATGTATGAGCACTTTGTTTCTGAATTTTATTTATTCTGCATAAATCCGTTATCTTTCTAATTTGAACTGTGACTACCTTACTAGATTTAAAATACCGATACTCATAACTCAAACTGTATATATCCAAATCATGTATTAGCCAGCAGTTTCACTCTTTCTCCAAGACCACAAGCCATAACTATGTCTTTCTTTTGAGATAAATTAAACTCTAAAGAGATACGCAATTATTAATATTTTCTTTGGACTATAGTTTCTTCCAACAAGTTTCAGAATTTGTAAAATAGAAGATTGAGTGCATTTTTGAAATGGGTTCACTTGTGGTTTTCACATTATTACTGAAAAAAGAAGGAGTGCCTAGAGTAAGAATTCACCCCAAGTGTTTAGGTCAGTGAGGCCTACCAGTCTTGATAAACACAGTTTAGGAATTTGTATCTGGTAGTGGTAAGGTATGTTTTTTTGTGAGTGGTTCATGATCTTTGGATATTTGTTATATCCACATGCTAATTTGGAATATTACATATGATCCATTCATTTTATACAATGAATTTTTAACTCTCAGAGTTCAATGTTTGTTAGCATTTTTTTTTAAAGAACCCTGCATGAGAGAATCCAATAAAAGCCACTTAGAAAGGAGGTCAAAGATTATGAAGTTCAAACCTGGAGATTTTTTCCATACCAAGGGTATAATTAGAAAATGTGTTTCTTGTAGATCCCTCAGAAACAATTTATGTTAATGCAGTATTAGCTTAATTCTAGAGCTATTTTGCTCCATGTAAAACTTTTGAGATGAATTCTTTTTTAAAATAAATACTTCAGAGACAAAGCATGATTCTGCATGCAGAATGTCATTTCCATTGACATAAGGAAATATGCCTTGAGTTATTTTTAGCATATTACTCTTCCTTCTCCTTTTCACCTAGGCCTCGATGAAATTACTAGGGATATTGGCAGAAATTATCTCTGAGGAAGTATTGGATGAATAACTCTTCTTCCTTAATGTCTTGGAAAAGTCATTTGTGGATTTCTGACTCAATCAGTTCTGTAAGAGACATCCCTGATGTCTTCATTTGTATATTTGTGGTAATTTTTTTGTGACAGAGAGGTTGAAGCCAAAGTGCAAGAAATGATTGGCAAAATGATGATATCATCAAATGTTCAAAGAGCTGAAAAATTGAAGCTTATTAAACTGTCATTTTGTCTCCCATTCAGGACTAATTGGAATCATGCCTACTTGTATGATATGAAAGATATTTAACACCTGAGCTTTTTTCATGACAAAAATGTCATAAATTGGTGTCAGGGAGACCTTAAACTCCTATTCGGAGAAGAGAACACAGCATTGTATGAAAATAATAGTCTGTTTTCAAGCTACTGTAATATTTGTGTACAGAAAATATTTGAAAAATATTGTCATTGAGTGGAAAGTTTTAAATGGGCTTAATTGAGCCCCAGAGTATTGAATCAGTAGGTTAGTGTGCAACTTGAGATGTTTTTTAAATGAAACAAATAATAAAATTTAAGGAAAATTATACTTTTTCACTTGTTTTAGTAATTATTTTAAATTACATCTTGATCTCTTGAGTGTTTTTGGATATTTGTGTATTGGAAAGTTGGGAAAAATCATAAGAAATCACAAAGAAACAATACACAATTAGACTCTGGGGTTTGAAAATGTGTGTTATTTTTCTGGTTTATTTTGATTTGTTTTGTTTAGGTATGAAGCCAAGTATTAGTCAAGTAATACTGAAAGCATTTGTAATACTTGAATATGAGTTAGTGGTGTCCTCAGAGATTGAAGTGTGCTGAATTATGTAACCTGGATCTGGGTCTCTTCCCTTTTATGAAGGGACAGTTGCAGTGCTGCACTAGTCTTGAGGAGTGTGTGTGTCCTTTCTCTGGATGCGGTGGCTCTGTGATGCAGAGGAACTTTCAGTGAACAGAGATGCAGTAGTTCAGCCAGGCCTGCAGTCTCAAAACAAGGGAATTTTCCAGTGGAAAGACCTGAACGTCGCAGTTCTTTAAAAAGGTTAACATTAAATTGTTGATTCATTCATCTTAAGTTTGCCCCTTAAGTCAGTATTTATTAAGAAAACAAATCCCAGATCCCTAGGGTCAAGTGGAACCTTATTTATTTTGTTATTTTCAAGGATGTCATTTAATATACAAAATGCATGTGTTCACCAAATGTTTCCTGAAAAGCTAACTTTTTTGTAATGTAAATGTTATCCTCACTTGTTGGCTAAGATGATAGCTCCAGTTACAGTGACGCTGGCATGCGCACCAAGAGGAGTGGAGTGTGAGGGTTGAAAACTTTTGGTCTTCAATTATCCAAATATTACAGCCGAAGCTGTCATTAGACAAATGCCACGTGAAATTTCGGGAGCTGCAGCATGTTCCAGGCTCCCCTGTGAAAATCCTGACTGTGTATAGATGTTTCAGACGTGGGGCAAAATTTAGAAATGCACTCTTGTGATTTCACCTCTCCAACCACTTCTAGGGGCACATAATTTAAAAAATCACCATCTACTGCCATAATGTTGGTGTTTCTTAAAAAAGTTATTCAATTCAGGAAAAAGAATAGCAGAGTAAATCTTCTCAAGAAAAAGAATTATTAACTGTTTTGATTGCTTTTTGAAATCTCATTGTTTCAGATTGATATAGAAACAAATGGAACTCTGTAACTTGAACATTTTATAATTATGACTCTTCAAATAATATATAAATCAAATTTATTTCCATGTAAGTTTGCTATCTAAAAATTAGGCAGAATTCCCCTATGACATCAACTTTCTTCAACTTTATTTCATTAAGATTTTGGGCGTGCCTACCCTGTGCCAGGCCCTAGGGCTGGGGGTGCACACCTTTAGGAGGTGCCCTTCACATCCTGGTTTATGTGAATGTTGCCCCAGAGCTGCACAGGGCATGGCCTGTATGGCCATAGGGTATTCCTGCATTGGGTACAGCAAAGAACAAGACAGACCAGTACTCTAAAGGAAATGACAGTTGCATTGGGGAAGACAGATGATAAGACAAAAACCAAATTAACACGGAGAGGATCACATAGCAATAACTTGTAGGTGGAGAATTAAAATGGAGAGATATGATACAGTGACCAAACGAATGTGTGATTGTGTTAGCTGGCTGTCAGAGAAGGCCTCTCCAAGGAATAGATATCACGTTTAAGATCTGATTGATGAGAAGCCAGCCAGACTGAGGCAACAATTGGTGCAGAGACCCTGTAGGAAAATAAGTTTTGTGTGTTCTCGAAATGAAAAAGGAGACCTGTCTGGCACTAGCATAGCAGGTGTGAGAAAGGGGGCAGGGGGTAGCTGACCTAGGGCTTTTTAAGCCCTGGTGAAGAGTTTGAATTGCAGTTTAAATGTGATGGGAAGACAGAGGCTTTAAGCAGTAAGGTGACATGATTTGATTCATGTTTTTAACAGATTGCTCCATTTGTGAACAGCCCTAGATGCCGTGAGGCAGTAGGACTTGCTGATGGGTTGGGTGTGGGGAATGAGGGGAAGAAGTAGTAAGGGTAACTCCTGGAGTTTTGGTTTAAGCAGCTGTATAGATGGTGGTGTCAAATACGAGGAAGATTGCTGGAGAACAGAAGCAAAAGCGAGAGGTCTTTTCTTGCCAAGCTAAATATGAGCTGCATGTTAAATATCCATAGGGAAGTGTGTCAGACAGCAAGTTGGATATGCAGGTTAAGATTCCAGAGATGCAAACTGGGCATATAGATAATAATGCATGAGCCCAGATGCAATTACCAATTTCTTACTGAATACTAACATAAAGATGCTGTTCATGGCCAGTCTCTATCATTTACTGGCCCTATAACCCTGAGTTAATATTAGCTAATTACCTCAATACCTCGATCATCATTTGCCACACCTGTGATATCCATTCATTCATTTAGTGGCATTCATTGAATTCCTACTATGAGCCAGGCCCTATGCAAATACCTAAGAATTTAAAAAAAGGAATGGTTTCTCCGTCAAGCTTACAGTCTATGGGAAACAGGCATTGTGCATCTGTCATAAATGGAGGATATGATGGTTCATACCAACAGATACGAGTAAAGAATTCTTCCTTTAATATAGAGGATGCATCTTACCACATATCAAAGGCTGCATAGAATAGGAGACAGAGTAACAATAACCCTGGTCAGAAGGACAGGCTCCCCTCGCTCACACATCCTTATGAAGGCACCCTTTGCTGATGATATCACCTGATTGCTGTGATGATTTCATTGGGCCCTTTAAGGAACTTTCTTTGCCACGCTTTGGTATGGAAGGAGATTAATACCCTCTTGGTCCATTTCTACTGTCTGGAAACATTGACTGTTTGCCTGCCCGCCCACCAGGTGTATAACTGGTGTCAATGCCAGCATCTTTCTAAGAAAGACAGAGGGAATATGGAAATAGAAGGTTATATTCTGTGACCTCCTCTAGCGTGCTCATCCTTCAGGCCTGCCAGAGTTACAGCAAAATACAACAAAGTCATAAAGGGGCTTTGATCCCAACAAAAGTCAAGATGGAAATTATGGGATGTGGGGGCATAGGGTCTGAGGAGGTCATCAGAAAAGGTTCCATTAGAGTAGATATCAGATGCTTTGAGTTTTAAAAAGTGACTAAAATGTCCTATGCAAATTAGAGTGGAAAAAGCATTCTAAACAGAAAGAGTAGCGTGATTAATAGATGAAGAATACTTTATACCATGTCCAGAAGTCTGGACTGGCTCCCCTTGGCCAGTGATCTCCAATTGGTTGTTTATACTGTCTGCACCGCCATCTGCAATGTCTCTACCATTCTTCCACTTTAATATTCCACTTGTTACTCTTATTATCCCATTTAGTAATTATTTAGAATGGTGTTCTCCCAAGTGGGGTTCACTAGGGTATAGGAAGAAAAAGCCCAGAACTTCTATTAAGGTGTATTTGAATTTTGTCTTTAAAAATACTTATTTTGTGCAAATTTATATAATGTATTTAATGTATTAATATAGTAGTGTTACAAGTTTACATATATATATATATGCATTGTATATTTTATAATAGGAGTGTCCCCCAAAAATTTAGAGATCATAATTGTCAGTAATTGAAAGTTACTGCAGAATTTTAAGCAGAAGATTAAGAATTAGCAGACAATGAGACTGGAGCCTAGGTGACTAGTTAGAGTGAGAGATGATGAGGGCCTTAGCCAAGGCAGTAACAATGGGGAAAGTTGATCTGGCAGGGAAGGAGAGAGAACAGACCCCCAGTTACGGTTTGACATGCTGTAGGACATTTAGGTGTTGATGCTACTTAAGCAAGTGGAAACATAGGACCAGATTTCAAAAGAGAACTCTCTATCTCTATTGAAAATAAAGATGAAAGAAATATGGGCATGGATGGTAATGGATACCAACAGTGAAGATGAGATCTCCTGTGGAGGGAAAGAGAATTAGAAGAAAAGGCACACTGCTTAAAGAGAAGGTGAAGGAAGTAGAGCTGGACAAGAAGACTGAGAAAGTGGGAAAGTGGGTCTAGAGAGAGGCAGGGAACCAAGAGAAAGTGGTATTTCAGGAGCCAGGAAAAAAGTAACAATAACCTAACTTGTGGATTATTGTGAGAATTTGGAATGGGCAAATACTTCTGATAACCCTGTCAATATTAGTTTATTTTCTTAAGTTGTGAATTGTGGTTATACAATGTAGACGTACTGCGACAGCAAATGAACAACAGTCCATGAGCACGGGCTGTGTCTCACCTGATTCTGAGGTGGTCTTGGACTTTGAGATCAGTGAGTCCATTTTAGAGACGGAAAACGAGATCCAGATGAAGGAAGCAACTGGGGCCGTTACTGACAGACACAGGCAGGATTTTCAGGCAACAGTAAACCGTGCTTGTTTCGTGATATGGGGAGGATGGACACAACACCCAGCCAGCCCCACATCTCCAGTCCTGTGGTTGCTCCTGAGAGCAAGAAGGTTTCATGTCCACAGACAACTTTTCCAGTTAGGTACTAAGCAAGGTTTCATACCTCACCTGAGGAAGCAGGGATTAACTGGCATGATCACCCAGTGAAGCACAATCTCAATTCTGGCAGGAAAAAAGGAATAGGTTTTGCCTGGGCCTATCTGAGAGCCAAGCGTTTGAAGAACTGACCCGTGGGAGAACATATCTTGGATCAGCTAATGGGAGATAGGAGCTTCCCTCCACAAGCTCCATAGAAGCTCCTCTAAAATGCCCAGATTCCTAGACTGAGTCACTCCATGTGAGAATGCTCCTACCTCACATACTTTACTGTGCCTGGAATCTGTCCATTACATTGCTTGAAATATCTCTAAGTAGAATTCGTTTGGGCTGAGTAACATTCTCTTGCTTACCCTTTTCTTTATTTTAATTTAATGCATTTGCCTTGAATAGGTAACTCATGAATGCATTCACAGATTCAAAACGGGTAAAGATATACAGTAAAATGGATACCTGAATAGATAGTTCCTGAACAGTGTTAAAACTTAAACGAATAATGATATATGGTAAGAAATGACCATTATAAAGATGAAATTGTATCTTCCTTCATTTATCTCTTTGTTCATTCATTTGTGGAATACCTTTATGTAGCAGTCACTGTGCTAAGAGGAAGTGTACAAAAACAAGACAAAGCCCTCCTCTGGGAGGGTTCTTAGCAGACAAGTTAGCAAGTGAATGTAGAATTTTAAGTGTGATGAAGGCTACCTGCCCTGTATTCCCAGCCAGAAGACTGATTGCCTGAAGGAACCGGGGAAGTCTTCATAGGAAAAAGAAGATCTGAACAGCATTGAGTTGGGCAGGAAAATAGCTATCCTACCTACCATATTGTGAAATTGTTTCTAATTGCTCTCATCAAGCTGAAATCCATTACACTCAAGAAATGGGGATTTTGATGGATGGAAAGAGTATAAAGGGAGAAAGAATAGTGGTACTGCAGCAAGACAACCTCCTGGTGGGATGCCCTGGGGGAGTTTTTGTCAGAAGACATGGACATCTGGAGGTGGGTTGGAGCGAGGCAAGAAAAAAAACTGGGAAGTGCAAACTAGGGGGTAGGAAGATGCTTAAGGCAGACTTTACCTGCGTTGAAATTGTGCCTAGGGTTAGTGATACCAAAACTTAGTCACCTGGAGACCTGAAAGAGGAAACAGCCCCTCCCTAAGGCAAGTAAACCCCAAGAAGCTTCTGTTCCAGAGAAAACCTAAGGGATGGTGAGAGGACTGCAGGTCAGCTTCTTCAGGATCAGGCTGCAGGGCTCCTGCCCACTGCGAGATCTGCTGTCTCTGGGCTAGGGGTGCTGCCTACTCCACCTCTCTGCTTCCTAGGTCTCTTGCCTGATGTTACGTGAAAATATTATCCCTCTCCTGCACCCCAGCCTGAGCCCTAGTACCCCATTTGCTGAGCTGTCTCCATGGCTGTGCTTGCAGCACTGGGCTGAAGGTTAGATGCCAGACGCAAACAGTTGTACGCTTATGAGTTTGACCAGTCATGGCCATCTAAGATTACAGCATAAGGTTGGGGACAGTACTTACAAGCTATTGGCCCTGAAACAGTGGGAAATTTCAACATCCACTTTTAAAAGAATGGTTATTCTCATTAAAATGTGATTTTGTGATATACAAACATTTTTGGCCAGGCACAGTGGCTGATGCCTGTAATCCCAGCACTTTGGGAGGCCAAGACGGGCAGATCACGAGGTCAGGAGATTGAGACCATCCTGGCCAACATGGTGAAACCGCGTCCCAACTAAAAATATAAAAATTAGCTGGTTGTGTTGGTGCATGCCTGTAGTCTCAACTCAAAAAAGAAATTTCAATCAGAAAATGACCTAATTTTAAATTTTCTATATATCATGTCATTTGAGAAAGGAACAATATTAGGCACTAGACAGCTTCACATGCTTTCTGGGAGGAGGCACTTATGTATTATCTGTTTTTACAGCTGGGAAGACAGACCCAAGCTCTGCAGCTCTTAAGTGAAAGGGCTAGGATTTGAACCCAAACATGGCTGACTTCAAAGCCATCAGCTCTGTCTCCCCTGCACCTCATTATGGTTATAAGTTACAGGCATATCCATTGGTGGGGAAACCTGTTTTCTGTTTTTTGTTTGTTTTTTTTTTTTCTTGCTACTACTCACTAGAGACTGTGGTTAACATTCATGAATATTGTGAGGGCAATTTCACAGAACAAATCAAATTGACATGTTAGAACTATTTAGAAGGGCAAATAGTTTGCAAGTGCTCTGAGTTCCTCCCCCAAACCTTAGAGTAGTGTCCCCAGCATTTTCACACAGTATTCCAGCTCTTTTTTTTTTTGAGTAAGCATTAATGTTATATTATAGTTATAGCTGCATTTTTCCCTGTAAGCAACTCTTTCTCTTCTGAACCCTATGGCAGCCCATGGTTGTTTAGATTGAGCTCAGGAATGTCTTAAAACATTAATTTGGTTTGACATGACTTGATGCACAAATTAATTATTCAGGCACATATTGTTCCATGTACATGAAAAGAAAGAATCTGTAGTGAATCGCATTTTAACTACCACATGTGAATTCTAATGTTATTAGCAAACAGACCAGTAAAGAACAAAAGCTGGCAACATATAGTAATTCCGAATTGGGCCAGTCCCACAAAATTAGCATAAATATGTGAATCCATCAGAAGAGTTTTGGACTTCCTAGGAAAGTGTCCCTATCCTTATCTAGTTCTAAAAGAATGTGAAATAAACTATTCATTTAACCAAGTATAAAAATATGTCTGCTATGCTGTTATAATCATGTGTCATTAATCAGAAAATACTGCAGAAACTCTGACAAATTAAAAACACAAGGATGTGTCTGCAAGGGTTTTTTAGCCATTAAAAAGCTGCTTCACCTCTCAGGCAAGCTCTTTTATGGCAACTTCTTGCTCAGTGTACTGACATCTTCAAAGGCTCTGACATCTGTCGGCCTTTGAACTACCATTAAAAAATATTATCCCATTTCCATTCTTTTATGCCCATTTTTTTAATTATAGCCCTTCTTTCAAGTTGGGAACATGGTTGGTTTAAATGATGCTGTCCTTTCGTTTTCAGCCACCCAGCTGCGGTTTGAATAAATTGATGTGGAACCAAAGGCGGGACTTTAAAGGAAAAAGGTTTGATGGACTTGGACTCCGAACCAGATGAGGTTTTATGATGAAAAGGGTTTAATCCCAGCACAGGCATTGCTTCTATCAGTTGAGCAGTACAAAGCAATTCATATATATAGGTTCACGTGAAATGATCTATTTTTTTTAACAGCACAGATCTCTTCAGGACTTGCAAATGTGGCATTAGCTAATATTCAGAGAGCTGATTTCCTTTCATCCACCAGAAGCTTATGATTATAGTACAGTTCTCGAATTGGAAATGAGAGCTGCAACACAGATTTAAAGCTGTGCTATCTGATTTGTATTCAATATACATGTCACTGCAGGACAGGCTAGTCTGGGCCAAGCTGGTTCAATACAAGGAAAAACAGTTTCATCATCTGAGAGTCTTAGTCAAAAATATCACCAGCTAATTAAAACAGCAGTCTCATGACTATTAGCGAAGTATGTGCTTGATTGGTATCTCTTCAGATTTGACAAGAAGGATTTGAAGATGCAGCCTCTCTTTTATTACATATTCTTCTTGCAGTGTTCATGTGCTGAAGTGCATTGCAGGGTAATGAAGCATCAGCAGTTAATTCAAACCATTTTTTTTTTAAAAAAAGGAATACAACATAAC
The DNA here is from genome assembly GCA_963573385.1 of Cacajao melanocephalus. NCBI lineage: Eukaryota > Metazoa > Chordata > Mammalia > Primates > Pitheciidae > Cacajao > Cacajao melanocephalus. Next base: position 21,953 of record CAUYLG010016673.1, on the reverse strand, counting down.
TTTGAAACAATGACTTATTTTGCATTAAAATGGTTTTCCTTACCCTGTTATTGATCTGGAAAAAATCATTTGTGAAAGCAGATTTCAGCATCGTCTTTGCTCTGTATGCTATTGAATGATAAATATTATCTTGAGCCAAATAGTTAAGTAACTGAATGAGTAGTTTAAGGACATTACAAACCTAGAACATAAATCCAAGTTCACTTTAAAGTAAAAGGTAATAATTTTTAATGATCTAAATGTAAATCAGTATAAATAATCTCAATCCATTAGAAAAATTTCTCAAGATAATCTGCACCTGCTTTATATTAGAAATCTGCACATGCTTTATATTAGAAATCTACTATTTCTCAGAATAAAAAAATGGTTCTTCCATTTACTTGGGAGGTTAGGTACCATTTAATTGTGCAGACTTAATAATTATATGACATTCTTTTCAAGCTCTTCAAATAGAATTTTCATTTGAAACTACAAATTAATATCCAAACCATTTGGAATAAATTCTGAATATGTATAGTTTTAAATGAACAAAACATTAACCCTTTGGGAAAAGCTCTATAGATGACAGTCTGTAGTCTATCTCATATTCTAGAATGTTTTATATACTTTTTTTTCCTCTTTAGAAGAAAACCTGAAATAAGACACTTTTGTATAGATGTATCAGGAAATATATTTTACCTACTCCTTACATATTTTCTGTAGATATGTAAGCGTATACTGAATTACATGGAAAAAGTTGGATTTCTCGCAGTATAATTCTTGTTCACTCTGTAGTTCTGTTTCAGTTTCCTCTTTTTTATTCCCCTGACTAGCTAGTCTCTCATTGCTCTTCACCAGGTAGCTAGGTTTTCATCACTGCAAATATCCCTTTCATGCTCTTACCGAATTGCCTGTATCTTCCCAATTCTTCTCAGTTTTCTTCCTTTTTCTACTTCCACTTACCCACATTGGTTTCTGTTTTCTCCACTAGCTCCTCTGTTTCACACTGTATTCTAGAGTCTCCCCCAACCGGTTTTTCTCTATTCATGCTTCTGTCAAATGATTACCTGCATTTCAGTGGCCTTAAGTATCAACTATATGCCAATAACCTCAAAGTTCCCATCTCCCATCTGTGTTCTGTGCTCAAATATCCAGCTGCCTCTTGGACATCTTCTCTTAGCTTGTTCACAAACATCTCAAAATTCACAGGTCCAGAACTAAAACCTCTCTCTCCCAAACTCCCTCTGTCTGTAGATGGTACATTCAGTGCTTTAAGGCAGAACTTGGAAGTCATTCTTGATTTTTTTCCTTTCTCTTAACCTGTCAGTAAATTCTATAGATTCAGTCCCAAAATTGATCTCTAATCCATTCACTTCATTCACTTCCTTCACTGCCACCCACTCGCCTAGTCCAGGCCGCTATGTAATCTTATAACTGATAATCTTGCCTTCTCTCTTACTTTTCTCAATAGACATAATAATCTTTTTCAAAATGTACATTGGATTAGAAAACTCCCCTGCTTAACATCCTTTAATAGCTGGCACTTAGAGTGAAATACAAACTTCTGGCCAGGCGCGGTGGCTCACACCTGTAATCCCAGCACTTTGGGAGGCTGAGGTGGGCGGATCTCAAGGTCAGGAGTTTGAGACCAGCCTGGCCAACATGGTAAAACCCCATCTCTACTAAAAAAAAAAAAAATACAAAAAAAATTAACTGGGTATGGTGGCAGATGCTGGTAAGTCCCAGCTACTCAGGAGGCTGAGGCAGGAGAATCACTTGAACCCGGAAGGCAGAGGTTGTAGTGAGCCAAGATTGTACCACTGCACTCCAGCTTGGGGTGACAGAGCAAGACTCTGTCTTGGGGGAAAAATTTTTTTTATATATACTTCTTAGCATGAGCTACAATGCCTTGTATGATCTGACCTAATTGTTCCCTTCCCAGCATCTTCTTTTGCTGTTTTCTATCGGAGCACCTTGTTTGTGAACTTCATAGCATTTTTTTCAGTTTAAATTGCAGATTTATTATTTTATTTGTCTGCTCCACCCATAGACTGAAACAAAAGAGACTTTATTAATTTTCCTCTCTTCTGTATACCCTATGCCTAAAAGCGCCCTAGTACAGACTATGACCTCAGCAGACATTTGCATGTGGCTATGTTAATGAAGGCAGACCGGCTGATGAATAAGAGCCACAGAAAAGCCAAGGTACAGCCCCTTGGGGAGTCAAACTAAGAACTGAGTTAGGTCACAGAGAAGGAGGCTCATGGCTTGCTGTGCCCTCAGAGAAGCCACCAAATTGTTTTAGTGTTTTGGTTTTGTTTGTTTCCTCTTCAGTGGATGGTGGCATTGCCAGTGTATTTATCATTCTCATCCCTTTGAGCTCTCACATTTTTAACAATGACGAAGACATATGTATAACATAAGCCTATACTTATTGTAATGTCACTATCATTTGCACGTTTGTGTCTTCCAGAGGAGGGTCTGTTTTGAATCCCAAGAACCTAGTAGAGCACCTGGCCCAAGTGCCGATGCTTAATCAGTGAATGACAGAACACTAATCAATGCATTTTTTTTTAAGACAGAGTCTCGGTCGGTCGTTAGGCTGGAGTGCAATGGCGCGATCTCAGCTCACTGCAACCTTCGACTCCCTGGTTCAAGCAATTCTCCTGCCTCAGCCTCCCAGGTAGCTGGGACTACAGGCAGGCGCAACCACGCCCGGCTAGTTTTTGTATTTTTAGTAGAGACGGGGTTTCACCATGTTGACCAGGATGATCTCCATCTCCTGACCTCATGATCCACCTACCTCGGCCTCCCAAAGTGCTGGGATTACAGGCGTGAGCCACCGTGCCCAGCCAATGCATTAAACTATGCTGCGGAGATTGCTTTAGGTCTGGGCTTTGCTTGTTTCTATAACATATTTTTTAACCCTCAAATTTCTAAAATATGCAGAGATGGTCACTAAATCTCCAAATAAAGATGACTTCAGAGAACCATTCTGGTAATACGATGAAAATGAAAGAATATTTGTCCAACATATACTGAGGACCTTCTTAGTTTTAGACACATTGCTAGCTGCTGAAGATGCCAAAATGAATAAGACACACTTAATCCTAAGGGGTGAAAGACAAAGATGCATACATGAAAAATTATGTGCTCAGTACACTATTGGAGACGTAATCAGTTGGTTGTTAGGAACCACGAAGAAGGAGACGCAGGCCATTCTGGGAGCAGGCAGCAGGCAGAGTGGATGTTCTGTTTTTCAATAGTGCATGCCCTGTGGGCACTGCTCTTGTGGAGTTTAGTTTCAATCAAAACAAGTATAATTTTCCCCCTTTACTATTCTTCTAATGTTTTTCAGTAAGTACAAAATTATTTTACCTCCATATAATTTCTCCCTGTGGGGGCTACCATGTCCATAACAACCAGGAACACAGTCTACAAATGTCCCGTGTTTCATTCTTTGCTAAAAGCTACCACAATCAATGAAGGAGTGAATTGCACTACTGATTCCATGGTGAGAGAACACTAGTATTCCTACATAGTTTTAATTTCTCCTCCATAGGTTCTATTTAAATCTTCAAAATGGGGTTCAGAATAGAGAATGCTTTTAATTTTGTGGTCTCCTTGTGATGATTCTTGAGATAGACGTGGTTTGACTCGAGGTGCTTCTCAGGTACGTAAACTAAACTCAGTATTCAGAAATACTTCTCTTACACCATTGGCACGTTGTCACTATGAGGACACGTGGTATTTGTGTCATGGGGCACTGCTAAACCACAGAGCCATCACTTGTTCTTTTTATTCATGTCCAGTGGATATGCTGTTATCATTAAGGATAGTTAATTGACAAAGAAAAGGTCGTCTGAGATCATCTTCGGAAACTTTTTAGCTCTTTCCAAGGCAATAGATTAACTTTTAAGGGATAAAATAATGATATGGTTGTTTGAAGCTATGTCTGATGGCCAAGGGAAAGTCATGCAACATGAATGTGTATGTATGTGCATACACACACAAACACACACACAGACACCCCTATTTTCTGCTTTGCCTCTGAAGTTAATGTGTGAAACTTGACCATGTCTGGTCTCATAAAAATAACGCAAAAGGGAAAAATACATCAGCCATAAAAAAGAAGCATTGCTCCGTGTTCCAGAGAGCCTTTGACTTCCCATTCCATTTTTGTGTTTTTGCCATAATTATAAGCTTTCTCATTTGAGATTGAGTTCATTTTGGAATTCATAAGTGTTGCTTCTTTATTAGGTAAAAACCCGAGGTTGAACAATCAGAAGATTTTATTGCTTGAATAAGAAACCTTATGGCATTTAACTGGTGTTGAGCCCTGGCCACAGATATCCATACTCTGGTCAGAGGTGTGAGCTAGCCCTAGCTTCAGAGCATGTCTTCACAGCTCAGAATCACAAGGTTGTTTATTGCCTCTATCAGTTATGTTCTCACCCTAAATTAAGGAACTTAGAAATCAGACAAGGAACTCAGAAAGCAGACAGTGCTAGCTTCTTTAGAAGAAACCATGAGCCTAACTTAGAAAGGTCTTCGATAGTAGATAGTCATCACATTTCACAGGAAAGAAGCCATGGCTTGCACAACCAGTTGAATTCATGGAAGCTGCCTTCAGCACATCATCTGCCTCTGTAAGATAGCCCCCCAGTTTTTACATTTAATTTTTGTTAGTTTTTAACCTATTTTTAATATTTCTGTTCTTCAAAAGAGTATTCACTCGTAGTAACAACATCATGATGGTATCCATTATCATGACTTCTATCTCATATTTTAAAGAAGTCCCAATCTCCATAGAAAGATGAGAAAAAAAAAGATTTAAGATTGGAAATCAAGAAACAGAACTATCGTTACTATAGGTAATCTAAATAATAGTTTGACAGTTCTTAAATCTGTTAATAGGTAAAATAACTGGATATAAAATTAATTATGTATACAAAAATCAACTATTTTTATACATGAGTAACAATATACAACATTTTAGAAAAATACTATTTACAATAGCACAAAACCACAAGGTTCCTAGAAATAAATCTAACAAAATACGTGAGCTTCTAACTGTTCATTATTGATGTGACTTGGTATAGGTTCCTTTCCATGTCTGGAAAATCCTCCTGGATGATTTCTTTGATAATTTCTCTCTTCTAGCTTTGTTGTTGTTGTTTATTGTCTTTTCTGGGGCTTCTGTTAGTTGTATATCGAACCTCCTGGATTTGCCTGCTTGACTTTTTTTTTTTTCAAAAAGATTTTTTTTTCCATTTTGTCTTTTCACTCAATGTTTTTGTAGATTTGCTTTCCCTTATGCGCTGGAATCATATTTTTAAACTTGAAAAGATCTGTTTGTACTGTTTCTATTTCTTTTTCAGAGCATCTTGTTTTTATTTAATAAATGTAATAAATTTTCCTCTTTCCAAGTTTATGAATTAGAATGATTTTTGTGTTCTCTTCTCTGAAATATCTCTTTCTTTCAGGGTTGGTTTTTCTGTTTATATTTATCTTTCATATTTGTTTGTCTTGGCTTTTCTTATCTGCTTGATGAGTCTTGCTTTTGATTCACATTATGAAAGGGAAATGGTGTATTAGTTTCCTATTGCTATTGTAACAAATTACCACAAGCTTTGTATCTGAAAAGAAGAGACATTTGTTATTTTATAGGTCTGAAGGGGAGAAATCTGAAATTAGTCTTATAAAACTAAAATGAAGTTTTTGGAAGGCTTGGCTCCTTCTGGAGATTCCAGGAGGCGGTATGTTTCCTTGCCTTTTCCAGCCTCTCCAGGCCATGGCATTCCTGCTTGCAGCCCTGTGTCATGTCAGCTTTCCTCTTGCTCCCATCATTGTCACATTGCCTTCTCTCTGACTCTGACACTCCAGGCCTCACTCTGATAAGGACCCCCATGATTATGATTACCTTGGGCCCACAACATAATTCAGGGGAATTTCCCTTCTCAAAATCATTAATTTAATCACATTTACAGAGTCCTTTTTCCCACATAAGGTAACATTTTGGGAGAGGGATGCATTATTCAGTTTACACAGATAGGATAGTAATTTGCTGTATAAATAGAGTTTATTTTCCATCCTTCCTCCTAATATATCTCTCCCTGAGTCAGAAGTTAGAGTTAGTTATGGGTTGGTGGGAATAGATATGTTAGAATTCAGGCCCCTTAGAGCTGGAATGAAGAGAAGCTGTATTTTGGAGTTCGGGAAGCCATACTGGCAGCCGTGGGTTACCCCAGATTGTTGAATCCTTTTTTTGGAAAGGGGAAGAGCCTTCTGTTTTCTACCTGGACTGCCTACAGTCGATAGGTTGGGGTGGGGTTCCAATCCTTCTGTATACAGGCCATTGGGGTCTCATCCTTATTTTCACTTCTTACTGTTTTCTCCGTCTTTATAGTACCTGAATACCTGAACCCAGAGTCTCTTGAGAATGTCTGGTAGCTAAATGGGCTCCCAGCTCTGCTGAAGCCTCCCCACTAGCTCTGGCTTTCACAGCATGCTCCATTCCTCAACACCTCAGTATTATCCTATTTTCTCTCCTCCCAAGTGGTAGAAAGCTCTTCTTAACTGATGAGTGACCCCAAAAATGCCTGTTCCCATTCTTTGTTTTTATGGTTGCCTTTGTTTTGTACATGTATCATTTGATTTTACTCAAGATCACTGAACAGTTCACTAAGTTGGTTAAAGGTCACTAAAAGCAGACTTTTAAAAAATGTATATATTTGCTCTATCGTTTTTTTTCAGCTTCATTGGGGGGTGTAACTGACAAATAGCTTCATATGTTTAAGATGTACAACTTGCTGTTTTAGCGTACATATACATTGAGGAATAATCACCACAATCAAGCTAATTAACACATCCAACATCTCATAGCCTGCCTGCCTGCCTGCCTGCCTGCCTGCCTCCCTCCCTCCCTCCCTCCCTTCCTTCCTCCCTCCCTTCCTTCCTTCTTTTTTTGCAGTGAGAACAGGTGAGATCTACCCTCATAGCAAGTTTCAAGTATGCAAAACAATATTGTTAACTAGAGTCACATTGGTGTGTAATATCTCCAGAACTTATTCATCTTGTGTAATCGAGACTTTGTACCGTTTGACCAACACCCACCAGTGCTCCCTGAAATGAGGATTTGCCTATTCTATTCTGTTTCTATCAGTTTTACTATTTTAGTTTTCACATATAAGTGGAATCATATAGTATTTGTCTCTCTATGTCTGGCTTTTTTCACTTGACATAATATCCTCCAGGTTCACCCATTTTGCAACAAATGTGAAGTTGTTTTTTAAGGCTGAATAGTATTCCATTGTGTGTGTGTGTGTGCACATCTCATATCACATCATATACTTGGATGCATATTAGTTTTTAAACTAATGGCCATTGAAATCAACTAGATGAATGAAGGATAACTAAACATATTCATAGAAACCAGCCTACCATTTTCCTTTGCAGTTTTACATAGTATTAGAAAGAACCTTATTAAAAGCTTCAGTTTTCATAGTATTGTCTTAATTTTTGGTTATTCTAGAAACAGAGCCTGAGACAATTTATTTCAAATGGCGGGTTCTAGGAGAATGAAGTCAGGGAATGAGGTGAGTGAGACAGAAAAAAAAGAATAACAAATAAAGGGTGCCTTCTTGAGCAAGTTACTGCTAAGAGCAAGGGGAGAGTCCATTCCACTGAGGACCCTGGGTAATCTTTTAAATGTACCACAGAGTTATCCCACCAAAGAATTGGAGTCTACAGCCCTTAACCCTGGGCTTCCAGCTTTTTGTGTTTGAGGGTGCTCCTTGAGGGCATCTGCCCCTGCATTTCCCGGCCACAGCTGTACTTCCTGCATGCCCCTGCACTTCCTGTGTCTCCTGTACTTTCTGGTCATACCTGCACTTGGCCATGGCAGCCTTCTCTGGGTTTGGAGAAAGCCCAAGGTGGGAAAACTGCTTTAGGTTGGAATTGCAGCTGGGCTGCAATCAGACAGACCAAGGAGATCTCCTGGACCACAGTAAACCCCTTAACACGCGGACTGTAGCAACACGTACATGCAGAGCTTCTCATCTGCCTTTTACTGCCTTGAATATGAACAGATAATCCCAGATTATCTGAAGTTTAAAGCTGGCCTGAGAGGCATGAGAAAGACTAAACAAACAGATGATCATAGAGAAAAAAAAAACCTCAGGGCAAAAAAAGAAGATTTAAGGAAAGCAAAACTGAAATATCAAAAATGATATAATATTCATAAAAGAACAGGCTGCTCTGAAAATGTAACAATCACAATAAGAAAGGGCTCTTAGAAATTAAAATTTTTTAAAGGCTAGCCAAAATCGATACCAAGAATATCTTTCACAAAACAGAACAACAAGCAGAGACAAAAATGGAGTATAAAAATATATTTCAAAAAGCTAAGACATAGATGATTAATCCAAGATGTTCACTAAGTGATATTCAAGAAACAGAAAATACAGTGGAGGAATTATCTATGTAATAATGATAGTGAAGTTACAGGGCTGAAGGGTGTGGGTCTACAGGTTGAAAAGGGTTAATAAGTACCCGCATCACGGAAGAAAAAGGTCCATGTCTCCACATATCATTGTTAAATTTCAGAACAGAAGACATAAAAGAGAGATCCCCAGAACTCCCAGAGGAAAATCAGGTCCTCTATGTAGGAACAAGACAGATTGGCATCAGATTTCAAATAATAAATAGTGAAAGAGAAAATGCCTTTATTACAACTATGAAAAGGAAAAATTATAAGTCAGACTGCTATACATAAGCCAATGTTCAATATTGCATAGAAATCTCAGGTTGGATAAGACATTACAAACATGCAAGGATTTGGAAAGTTTATCTTCTGTGTTTCTTTGGAGGTTGCTGTAGATGTTCTTAAATAAAACAAAGGAATAAATATAAAAGAGAAATACAGAAAATTCATTGAACAGTGGATCTTGTCCAAGAGAGGAGAAGGAAGTTGCACCACAGAGCTATGCAGTGAGTCTAGAAAGAACATCCAGTCCAGATTGGAGCAGAAGTGGAGTGTGAGGAGGAAGACTCTATGTACTATCCATGAGAATTCTCAATAATGCTGGGAGGCAGTAAAAGCAGAAAATGCAAGGGAGAAAGAAGAAAATTAGAAGCCTCTGGAGAAACAAAAGCTCTGCCAGAAACAAGATGTAGTTTTGTAACATATGATCTGGTTGTGTTTTGAATAATGATTAGACTATATGTATTAGATTTCACATTTTGAAATCAGTTTATACATAAAGCATAGGAAATATACTCATGGTTACAGACACAACATAAATGTTACCAACTTTCACCAAAGTGTCGATAACAGAAGTGAAAATTTAGATAATAGAGGTTGTGAGAATGAATAGGGCAATTGAAGGTTGCGCAGTACTGATATACTCAGCGTATGAAGTGAGGAACTAAAAGATGCCATATAATTTCTGGAAGAATAAAAGTTATTGGTTATTCTATTGGAAGTTATAGAAGTAACCAATGAAGGAATTAAAAATTATGACACAACTATATTTTGAAGGGGGAAAGAGATAGTAAATGGTGTAAGTAAGCTAAATATTCTTTATAGCAGAAAATCAATCAGTTGTGAATAATTTATGAATTATGTAAAGGTATGAAGGTAATGATCATCAGAGTTGAAAACAGATAACTGAAACAGTAAAATATGTCTACCTTTGGGGAGTGACTTGCAGATGCGTAGTCATAAGTTGCAACTTAATGATTTTATTAGGGCATTTCTATACTATTTGGTTTGATTAGGTGTATTTTTAAATGAAAACAAACACTTGAGTGGGGAAAGTTTGTAAAGAAAACTTTGGCAATGCAGTGGTCTAATTGTTCTTTTTCTATTTGCATCAACTTTTCTGATCTGTTCCACGGAATTAGATTCTGTGGTTTGGACAAATTTCTGACTAATTAATTAATCATCAGCTTTTTCCAGAGAAATTTGGAGATATTTAAAAGACATTTCTGATCTGTATCTGATATTTTGGAATGCAGCTATCTTGCCTCCTGTAAAACATTTTTTGATACCGTCATTTACTATGTTCTCATGAGAATGGTCAGTAAGATATATCTACTGTTGATGGAACAAAGGTATATACATTTTAGGGTTAAGATAAGGATAAATATCATTTGGGTAATTACTATCATGAACAATTAAGGTAGCATAGGGAAACCTTAACTATCTATGGCACATAGATACTTTAACAAAGATTTACATTTGTGATTACAATGTAAAGAATCATTTACAGGCATAGTTTGTTTTGTCAATGTAGAGAGTACATTAGATAATCCCCATGATATAGTTGTCTGCATCGGTAGTGAGTTGAAGATATCAAATCTAATAGAAGGATTAGGAAGAATGCACTAAGAAATAGAAATTGCATGGAAAACCAAAATATTAGTGGCAATCAAAGACAGATTGAGTCAAAATTTTCATAATAAATCTTGAACATCCTGTTGATATGTAATTTTATGATGCAATAAAATTTTAGGAGAGAAGCAAAATTACAGGCTTTCATAAAATGACATTATTTCAGAGAGATAATTTGCCAATACATGGGAACTAACTCCATCTGGATGAATCCAACATGTGCTTTTTCCTACTAATGTTACTTTGGATTTCTTTTGTATTGACATGTTAGCCGAATCAGGGTTATTGGTTCAGCTGACAACTGCTGATAAAATAAAGCAAAATTAATAATGGTCATTAAATATTTTATTAAAAATTTAAGAAAGGGTGCTAGTCACTGGAGTCTAAGCCTCTGTAAATAATTTCTGTCCTATCTAGAGCAATAAACTTTTGTTAACTAAAAGACAGTGCTGTCTAACACAGAAAAATGAAATCAGAGGATCTGAGTGTCAGCTCTGATTGCTACTTGCAAGATTTGTGAACTAAAGCAGATACCTTCATCCCATCTTTATGAATGCCCATTTAATCATTTTCAATGGAAATGGTAATACCTACATATTTATAAAGATTTCAAATAAGTCTGTGAAGCTACTTGTAAAATTTTAAAGCAAGTAGAATATATGTACACATATGCACACATAATAATATATGTACACATATGTACACATTTTCTAAATGTAGAATCGAAATGCAGAGTATTATTTAACTGAAGTAGTTTGTATTAAGCAGAACACTTTAATCAACAGCATCTACTTTATTATGTATACTCAATTGTAATCATACAGGACTGGGAAAAATTCTTTCCTTATTACATGAAATTGGTATATGCTATACACCCATATTCAGGCATCTTTTACTGGACAAACAACAAAACCCAAACAAAAACCCTTTATATAATTTTCTTCTAATAAAAGGAATATGTAGTTTCTGATTTCTTGGATCACATTCTTAGTTAAGTGTCTGCGTTCTTACTGGCTATGCCTTTGCTTTGGAACTGCATGGAATAAAGGTTAGGTCATAAACATAGTTCTGTATCCATGGCAACATGCATTTCTGGTTCAACATTTTACAGGTATTTATTTTCCTTCTAGTACTTAGGTGTGTGCTGGGGGATAAATGGATATTTATTTACTAGAATAAATCTAGTAATCTTAGTACTGAAGGGGGTAGCAGGGGGAGGAGACCAGAGGATAGCTAAGCCAAGCATTAATAGGGACCATTAAATTATTAGGAGAGTCAGATGATGGTCAGAAACTCAAGTAGGTCAGTTTTAGGTTAATAAAGTCAGAGCAAGAGGTCAAGGAATGAACTTCAAGAGTCCAAGTAGTTAAAGCAAGAGATGAAAGGAACGTAATTACCGAAAGTCAAGAATCTAATCACAAAAACAATTTGAGGAACAGGTGGTAACCTTAACTTAGGAACAAGCGTAAGGTCAGAAATTCAGATCAGAGATTGAGGGTAACAAAAAGTTTTAGTCAGGCAGATGATCCTGATGGAACCATGACCAAAGTTCCTACCTGTAAGCCCATCTTGGAGGCAAGATTCATTTTGACTTGGGTGTGTCCTTCCTTCCCAGGGAATGCTCCAATGAGTAGGTGGGAGAATGCAAGCTGGTGCTTGAGGTTACATGGGATAGAGAGGATGAAAGGAGTTTCTGGACCTTTTAACAAAAAGGAAAACAATCTCATAAATTATGTACCTCATCTACTATCAGGTGACTTTGTTCTGTACACTAGATAAGTACAACGTGCAACTAGTAAGCTACCAATAGTTTTAACAGGCACTGGAAACCCGTTGAATACTGACTAGTAGAGTGTTACATAGACAAAGCTTTTTAATTGCAGAATGTTTTTAGGAGAGCTGTGAGTTAAATTGGGTGGAATATTTTGTATTGAAAACTGTCAATCTTAAAATATATTTGATGTTTATTAGTATTCAGTGAAAAAATTAATTCACATCACTATTTTAAAATATTAAGCTAATGAAACTACGTTTACTTTTTAAATTGTTCACCTCTTAATTTACTTATTGCATTTTTCTGTGGGGTTTGAAAATATGTTGGTATTCATGGTTTTGATCTAGGTAATTTTTGTTCCTTAGTTTATTTTAAACACTGTTATGATTAGGATCATTGTGTCTGTAGCTAAATGGTTGAATATCCAAGATGAATAAGTTTTCTTAATTTCGTAACTGTCTAGTTTTACTGGATGCAAGAATATAATGTTGACAAGAATTTAACATTATATTTAGTAATATGAATTCTTAAAAAATGGTAGTCTAAATCCTTCTATAAATTAACTTAAAACCTTTATGTTTATATCATTGTTCTCATGTATGTGTATAATAATCATGTATTATAATTCTAATGTCTATAGGCCAGTTTTTATTATAGAGCTATTTATACCTTTTAAATATACACTTGAATTTATTTAAGAATAGCCTTTTTATGTTAAATCTTATAAAAGCCTCAGCTAAAAGAAACCCAGAAATGTTAATAGAAAGGTAATTTTAAATGTTGAAAAGGGATAAATAACTTAAAATTAACAATTATGTATTTTATAGTTTTAACCAGAGGCAAATAATATTACCGTGAATTTAGTCAGTGCATTTTTTTCTTGTTATTTGCTTTGGCTTTACCCACACAATTTCTTTTTATATTAGATGAATTCATTTTATGAATAGAGAAAAAACGCAGCAAATAAGAAGGTCATGTACAAAAGTACAAATTATTACAGTAAATTGAGTGATTGTTACCTAGTCCCATGGGGTTGCTGTGTTGATGTAAAAGTCATCCAAGATGCTTTCACAAGTGCAGGGATTAAGAGCAAGGTAACTCCACTCTTTCCTGACACTGTAAACATAATTCAAGGTAGTCTGACACTGATGATATCTTGGGGAGCCCCACCTGGTCAGTGAAGCTGTCTCTTTGAGGTCAAGTTGTCTAGCTAGGATACTGTGCTGCTGTGCTGGAGATATTCAACACCAACACCTTAATGGCATTAGAGTGATCTCCTTTCTCTGCATGTATTTAAAGTAGTAGTTGCACAAAGTGCACACAGTCCACCAAAACGTGCACATAATGAGAGGGAAATGCCGTTAGAAGTCATGGTAAGGGAGGGCTCACCACGATGATTCCGACTGAGGCAGCCACTGGAATCCACTTAATAAGACGACAGCACTCTCCTTTCTTTCATTGGCTCATTGTTAAAACTTCAGCTATTTGTGTCCCAGTGTTCCAGATTGTCTTATATTTAATGAAGCAACCAAAACTTTGGAATACTTTACTTTAGTAACGCCCTGCAGTTGTTGGCAGAGTAATTAGTGTTTCTGAATGACACTCGTATAATATGGGTGGGTGGTTACAACCTTAGTGTGTAGCGTGTTTGGGTCGAGCAGCTAATACAGAACCAGCAGAAAACCTAGGTCGAAAATCTGCTTCCCTGGAAAGGGGAAGTACAGAAAGTGGAGAGGGTGTTGAAAACCTGCTCTCCAATTACTTGAATGTCATTCTTTATAGAAGTAGTTTTCTAGTGAAGAAGAATTCAGCCTGAATTTCATTCTTCTTCGAAGGCCAGATAGGTTACCTGTCACTCCTGGAAACTCTGTCAAGAAAATAACTTTAAGTGTTTCCAGATGCTGCAAATAACATCTTCCTGACACACTGTCCTTCTGTTTGTGAGCCCTGATGTTGCATCAGAGTGAGTTATAGATAATGCACCATATTGGCTTTTTAATATTGATCTTTTGCATTTTTCAGGATAAGGTTATGAAAAATACAATTTGAAGGTAGTTTTGTTTCAGTGTCATTATTCTCAAGTGGAATATTTCTACCTTTATAATACTATTTGAGTCTAGAATATATATATATATATATATGTATATATTTATATTTTGTGCTTCTATTACCTTTTAAATCATTTAATTTATATAATAAATGCTTCTACATAGCTATTTTAAGTGTAGCAGATATTTCATTTGCAATTTTCAAAAATAGGCCAATGTGCTATGAACCTTCTTTTTTTTTCTTTTAGTTGTTATGGAGTTTTTAACTCACTTTCTTTAAGATCTATTTTTAATTAGATGATTGGAGTAGTTCTTTTAAAATAAAACTAGAAATTTCAACATTAGTTATAAATCTTTAGCAGTAACATTACTCACACAAAAACAAATGTAGCCATAATGCCTTCCAGTTCATATGACTCATAACATGTTCTAATTCTCCTTTTGAAGTTTTTCCTCTTCAGATAAGCATATAAACTGAGTGCTTTTCTTTTGTATTTTCACTCTCTTTCTTTCTTTCTTTCTTTCTTTCTTTCTTTCTTTCTTTCTTTCTTTCTTTCTTTCTTTCTTTCTTTCTTTCTTTTTTATTCTCTACCTAGAGAACTCTCCTCTTTTGCAGTTAAGATAATTTTTTTCCTTGACATTAGACCTTTGTCATGTGCTCCAAGCCTGGGTATGTTCTAAAATTTTTTAACCAAATTAAAGTTTTTCTTCCTTTTCCTATATATTAAGCTCTGTCTTCTCCTTCATCTTGTAACGTACTAGTGTCATTGTGAACAAAGGTGCCACATTTCAGTCTTGTGTATAGAATTCCTTCCAGAGCTAACCTATTCTTTGGAGTTTGGGTGAATGTAAGCCTCTTCTTCATCTTTACAAGTTTTACAGGAAATATTTTCACTGAACCACAAGATGGGCTAATGATTTTATTTTCAATTACTACGTCTAATAATAACAGTCGAACAAGAGTCAAGAAACACACGTGAACTTCAAATGATACCAAATATGCCTTATGGCGCTCAGAACAATTTTTGAATCACTTTAAAGGTAATTCTGCTGGCTGTATTTTTAAATAGCTCTGGGTCACTTAAGGGATCTTAAAAAATATTTTCCACTTGATAAAGCACAGGCAATATTAGTCAAGAAAGTTCTATTTGCAGGTTAGAATGCAGCAGGTTAAAAATAGAAAATGTGCTGGCCTAGGCATCTGAAGACCTGGTTTCTTGCCCAGACTTTTATGTGACTTTACCTGCATCCCGTAATGTTTCTCTTTTCTACTGTTACCAGCTACCTGTCTATCCAATAGCTTATGGTAACACATGTTCAAGTTTGAACCCTATAAAAATGCTCTAAAAATATAAACTTTAATTCAAAACCTTATAGCAAAATGTTGCCTCACCTATAAAAGAACCATATAGTTTGTGACTTAATTTTAAGTCATTAATTTCCAAAAACTATTGAAAGGTATATTGTATAATTGTATAGTTAAATATGCTTTTAATTTTAACTGTTTAGATGAATTTCAGTTTTTAAATGCTAATGAACATATATATAGTATGTATTATATAAATTTAATCTCTATGAAATAAATTGACAGGTTGAACCTATCCAAAATATTCTTTTTTATTGATACAGCAGTATTTTCCTAATATCTTCTATTATTGGTTTCTTAATATGTATGCTGTCCTTCTTTGAAATCTGAATACTCACTTTCAAAACTGTGTATCTGATAAATCTCAAAATGCATATTTCATTCAATGTGTTTTTTGTTGTTGTTGAGATAGAGTCTCACTTTGTCGCCCAGGCTGCAGTGCAGTGGCACGATCTTGGCTCACTGCAACCTTTGCCTCCAGGGCTCAAGGGATTCTCCTGCCTCAGCCTCCCAAGTAGCTGGAATTACAGGTGCCTGCCTAGCACCATGCCCGGCTAAGTTTTGTATTTTCATAGAGATGGGGTTTCACCTTGTTGGCCAGGCTGGTCTTGAACTCCTGACCTCAAGTGATCCATCTTCCTCGCCCTCCCAAAGTGCTGGTATTACAGGTGTGAGCCACTGCACCTAGCCATCAATATATTTCTTTCATTAAAAAATAAAATAAGATATTTTATTTTGGCAGAGTAAAAGTTTTAGATGAATAGAAGTCTGAAGTTTTGCCTCATTAACAACTTTGACGTGAGGATCCAAATATAACAGAAAGAATATCTCTTCTTTATATTTTGATTTTAAAAATTTGTTAATACATAAATAATACTATAAACTCATAATAAATATATACTTTGATTATATATTATTACTAACAGAAATATATATTTTGCAAACCTAGTCATCAGGGTTTTCTCCCCCTTCAACATTTTTTGAAAAAATAGCCATGGGCTACTTCATTCCCTTTTACATCTTAAGTTGGCAGCTGCAGGCACTAAAAGTTATCTCCCAGTATTTCCAGTTAACAAAGGTCTCAGGAAAATTTTAGAGACATATAACTAAAGACAAATTTGGGGTGATTTATATTAAAACATATTAAAATGGGAAATATATAGTAATAAATAAAGCTGTTATTAGATAACCTCCTTATTTAGAATCTAAAGAAAAAGATGTAGGAATTTAAATGTATAGGCTTCATAAAAGTAAATCGCTAATGAAAGAATTATTTTTCTTTCAAAATTACTTACAGGATATTCATCTGGCTTCTATAGATCAATCCCAATCTCTTGCACTTTATACATTTATGTGACTTTACATTGATAATTGGTCTTTATAATAATGACCTTGAATTACAGTGTGGTACCAGAATATTTTCAAAATCTTCAGAGTAAGACTATAGTGTTGTTACAGGATCCTTACGCTGGAAACCTCTGTGGCCAGTGGTGTCTTTGCCAGAGTTTTGCTCTGGCCCTCTGGGCTGGTTTCACCCTCTTGGAGTGACAGGCTGTGTCGGCTTGCACTACCAGCCTGCATCCCATGCCTGCCTAGTCGTGAGTAGTATGTGAGCTAGCATGGGGTCCAGCCACTGCAGAGGCAGGCACGCCGACTGCAGTGGGGCCGGCAGCTCCAGGCGTGCTAGCTCCCTGCAAGGTTGTGGCTGGACCAGGCATACCATAAGCAGGTGCCATGGCTGACACAGTGGAATGCAGTGTGGCACCCAGAAGCTTGGAGATGCCAGGAACCGCAGAGCCTTAAAGAGTGTGTCACAGCCCTGGCTCGGGGACCTCCTAGCTCAGGGCTCCCTGAAGGGCTGCAGCTCTTCTCTCCTTCTCTCTTCTCTCTTTGTCGTCTGCAACGTGGTGAGCAAGGGGCATGTTTCAGTCCTGTTTGTATTACTCCTCTTTTAGTCCCACCATTTGGCAGGCCCCAAGTTCTTATCTTGTGTCCAGGAAGAATGAGGTATGCAGACAAGTGGAGGGTGAGCAAGATGAAGAGCAGCTTTATTGAGCGATGGAACAGCTCAGAGGAGACCCGCTGTGGGTAGCTCATGTCCATAGCCAGGGTGTCTAGACAGGTGTTGAGCTCTTAGCAGAGAGGGTAGCTCCTCTCTGCAGGGAGGTTGTCCCAATGAGTGTTCAGCTCTCAGCAGAGAGGGGACCCTGAGATGGGTAGCTCCTCTCGGCAGTTGGTCACTTCTTGTCTCTCCTGATCGGGCTGAGTCCGGGTCTTTTTACGGGCCTCAGAGGGGAGGAAGAGCCTGCCAATTGGTCCATGGATGGCCATGGGCAGGCCAGGGAAAAAGCATCACAGGTTTCCACTCCCGTCTGTGGGGACCAGGGACCAGCAGGCCAGCTCCCAGGCTTCAGGGCCTCCCTGGCTTGAAGGTGGGGCTTCACCATGAGCCCACCTCCTTCCACCCAGAAGCCTGTCTGCCTCCTGTTGCCATTCATGGTGCCTAGGCTGTTTGTGCCAAGGAGTGCCTTGCAGGCCAGCGCCCAGCTGCCCTCAGCCCTGCCTGGGCCACCTTCCCATGCTCATTGGTGCTCAAAGTCTGGAGGGGACCGAGGCGGTGGGGGTTGGTGTGTCAGCGATGCCTCCTGTGTGGGTACAACCGACCAGCCTGCGACAGCACCTGGGCTCAGCCCCAACCTTGCTCTGGGATTGGAGTGGGTGCCGGGAGCAGGGAGAGGCCAGGCGGTGGGAGCAGACCCTGTTGGGGAAAGTGGGGCCTTCTCAGGCCCCTGAAAGTGCAGAGATGCCGGAGTCCATGGCTGCAGCCAGGTGGCTGCAGCTGCACCCAGGAGGGCAGGGTTCCTGCCTTCTGCCAGACCCCAAGAGCACAGGGAGGCCCACGTCTACAGCTGCAACTTGAGTGACCGCAGCTGCACCCGGGAGAGTGAGGCTTCTGCCTGCTCCCAGCTCCCACTGGCTCTGTGGGGTACAGCACCGCCCTGGGCCCAGCTCCGCCTCAGGGCCCTTCTCTGTCCACCCCTCCGTGCCCAACCGTGCTGCTCCCCCACTGTCAAGTGACTTGGCTGGGCCCCATCATAGCAGCTCCCAGGGTGGCAGGCTCTGGGGAGGTCTGAGGGGTGGTTTCTGCGGACTGCCCGCCTTCTCCCCGCATTTTCCCTGCCACAGTGGCAGGTAAGGTGCAGGTGGCCTGGCAACCCTGGCCAACCCTGCACAAATGAACCTGATATTCTTGGGACTGGCTTCATGAATCCCTAGCTACACCGTCAGCCATGTGCTGGTGAGCCCCCGAGACTGGCATGGAGGGAGATTGAGGCCGCCGCGAAAGCTCCAGGCCTGGGAGCGGGTCCTGCCCGGCTGTGCAAGGGTGCGGGTGGTGCAGTAGGCTGCCACGGGGATCTGGACGGTCCATTGCTGCCATCGGTATTACAGCTGTATATGCAACAACTTGGCTTCCTCAATATAGTATGCTTCGTTCTCACTTTATGATACTTATCATAAGTTAGTCATCGCACTCATATTCAAGCCATGTACACCAACTGCAACAGTCCTTCCTGGCTGGGCGCAATGGCTCACACCTGTAATCCCAGCACTTTGAGAGGCCAAGACAGGCAGATCACTTGAGCTCAGGAGTTCCAGACCATCATGGGCAACTTGGCAAAACCCTGTCTCTACAAATAATGCAAAAATTAGCCAGTCATGGTGGCAGACAACTGTGGTCCCAGCTACTGGGGAGGCTGAGACAGGAGGATCACTTGAGCCTGGGAAGGGGAGGCCGTAGTGAGCCAAGATCATGGCACTGCAGTCCAGCCTGGGTGACAGAGTGAGACACTGTCTCAAAAAAAAAAAAAAGAAAAAAGACACACACACACACACACACACACACACAACAAAAAACTAAAACAAACAAAAAAATAGTTTTTCCTGTATGAGTAAAATAAAAGGACCAAGTGAATAAAAGGGACATACATGCAGCATGTGCATGCATGCACACACACTTGCGTACCTCTAAAAGGCCTGCCAACTGCAGGAGTGGCTATAGCGACTACAGTAGCACTCTGACCTTTTCTGCATGATGTGATTAGTTGAGAAATTAGATGATCACTTTATGTCTTTACTCATCTGGGAGGTTTTCAGTCCTGTGGCATTTAGGTCCTTGTAATAATAAAGATGCAATGAGCAGGCACACCTCAGCCTTTCTAGTCTACGCTCACCCATAATTCACATAAGAAACACACATATGTTTGAAATCTGTGACATCGTGCTCTCAGAAGCCTGAATGAGCAGTTCTGGTAATGCCTGCCCAAGGTTAGTCACTTCCATACTGTATCGCTAACTAACTCTGTTTTTGACCAGCCAAAGAATGTCAAGGAAGGGGGAAGAATGGCGTCAGGGCCCCTGTTGTTAGGGTCCTTGCCCTTTCACTGTGAGAAGAAATTTCCAGTGAGGAGGAAGTCAGGAGCTTGGACTGCCTCTCTTGAAATCTAATCCCTGTCTTCCTTTGAGAATTCTGCTTCCTTGATAAATCTTGTGTATAAACGAGGCTATAGCTCTTCTGAAAGGGACACTCAGGTACATTAACATAGACAACCAGTGTCTTAAAATATTACTGATGAGGTAATGGATGGTTAGGTGGACACATGGAGTGGCAAACTGCCCAAGGAGCAAAAATCTGAAAGATCTGAGACCTGTGTCAAAGCCAGAGTCACAAGAGGCACTCATCTTTCTAGGAACACCTCTGCTGCAGAGTGTTCTGAATTCAAACCTCCCGATGGCCTGTTTTCTACCATTTTGTTTCTTTTGAATCATGCCTATGGCCAGAACCCATGGCGCTCATGACATGCCATTGTCCTGCTTCAAAACAGAGCTGATTGGCATTTAATTATTGTATGTAATTTATTAGAAACAAACTAACCATCTGTCATTTCTAGTAGTAACTTTTCTCTTTGGAAGGCAAAAGCCATGTTTTCTTAGAAGGTTAAATTCTTTTATTCTAAAGGTCCTATGGGAGTTGTTTATAAAATGAAAGAAAATTCTTTTGCATATGACATTTACAAAATAATATTAGAAGACTAAAAGACCATGGGTTAAAATAATGTATTTTTTGAATTTATAAGCTTAAATCCAAGTATATGTCTTTATTGTGTCCAGAATAATGAAAATAGAGAAATACTTTTGATATATTTCATATGACTTAAAATAATAAATTCGGTGGCCTTAATAATACATAACTGAAAGGTATACTAGAACTAATATGTTATTCTAAAGAGAATATATTATTTTTTAATTAACTTTATTAAATGCTAAACAAAGGTAAGGAATAATGAAGCCATGTAGTATTCAAAAACAGAATTGAGTATCTCCTGTGAAATATGCACAACAGAAAGAAAAATTGTTGGGATATGTGCATTTCCATAATAAATAGTAGCACTCTTACAGTATATTAAAAATAATTATTGTATTACAATTTAAGAAACTATCTCTTAGAAGCAATCTTCTTGTCAGCTGGGCTTAAAACTGCTGCATCATCTTTTTTTAACAAAATGTATTTATTATGCTTTAAGTTCTGGGGTACACGTGCAGAACATGCAAGTTTGTCACATGGGTTTACATGTGCCATGGTGGTTTGCTAAATCCATTACCCCGTCATCTACATTAGGTATTTCTACTAATGCTATCCCTCCCCAATCCCCCCACCCCCTGCTATTCCTCCCCTAGCCACCCCCTCCAACAGGCCCTGGTGTGTGATGTCTCCCTCCCTATGTCCATGTGTTCTCATTGTTCAATACTCACTTATGAGTGAGAAAATGCAGTGTTTGGTTTTCTGTTCTTGTGTCAGTTTGCTGAGAATGATGGTTTCCAGCTACATCCATGTCCCTGCAAAGGACACGAACTCATCCTTTTTTATGGCTGCATAGTATTCTATGGTGTATATGTGCCACATTTTCTTTATCCAGTCTATCATTGATGGGCATTTGGGTTGGTTCCAAGTCTTTGCTATTGTGAACAGTGCCACAATAAACATATGTGTGCATGTGTCTTTATAGTAGAATGATTTATAATCCTTTGGGTGTATACCCAGTAATGGGATTGCAGGGTCAAATGGAATTTCTATTTCTAGACCCTTGAGGAATCGCCACACTGTCTTCCACAATGGTCAGACTAATTTATACTCCCACCAACAGTATAAAAGCATTTCTATTTCTCTACATCCTCTCCAGCATCTTTGTCTCCTGATTTTTTAATGATCGCCATTCTAACTGGTGTGAGATGGTATCTCAGTGTGGTTTTGATTTGCATTTTTCTAATGACCAGTGATGATGAGCTTTTTTTTTTAATATGTTTGTTGGCTGCATAAATATCTTCTTTTTT
>CAUYLG010016672.1:0-15422 GCA_963573385.1 Cacajao melanocephalus | reverse complement strand
TTTTTTCTGTTTCTTAGTTTTCCTTCAGTGGACGCCCTTTCCCCACAGAGCTAGGCCTTCCCGGGTTCAGCTGTGCTTACTGTGAAACTCTCAGTCCTCAGTGCTTCCAATTGCTGTTCTCCTTGTGGGGATGGGACCAGCTAAGCCCGACTCAAAGGGCACCCAGTCCCTTATACTCCGCACTGAGAAGTGCCGTGCCGCACTGCGCTGGCCAAAAGAGTCGCGCTGGCAACCCGTGTGGCTCCTCCGCTGGGTAGCTCCCAGTTTGTGGGCAACAGAAATTCGTCTGAAATTGCGGCGTCCGCTCGCTCTCTGTGCTTTCATTGGGAGCTACAATCCTGAGCTGTTGTTAATCGGCCATCTTGGATCTCTCTCCCACCATCCCATTTTCATTAGGTTGGGATAAATTAAGAAGTCTGATGACCAAGTATTGTTAAGGAAGTGGAGCAATAGCAGTTGTTGCACACCACCAATGGGAGTGAATTTAGTACAGTTACTTTGAGGATTACTTTGGCAATTTCTTAGAGAAACTTCATAGGTTCTTATGGTATATCTAACATCATAACAGCATTTTTTGTCATGGTGAAAAATTAAAAGCAAACTCAGTGTCAATCAAAAAGAATTGTTAAACTGGTATGGGTCATACAGTAGAAGACTACAATTTAAATGAGTGAAGCAGAGTTACATGTATCAACATGAATAAATCTCAAAAATACTATGTAGTGATAACTGAATCATATGCTATTTCAAGAAACTGCCAAACTAATAGTGTGTAGTGATATCTCATTATAGTTTTAGTTTTCATTTTCCTAATGCAGTGATGATTGATGTTGAGCATCTTTTCATGTGCTGTTTGCCATCAATATATACTCTCTGGTGAAGTGTTTGTTCAAATCTTTTGTGCGTTTTTAAATAGAATTGTCTGGCTTTTTTTTTTTTTTTTTTTAGCAGCACTCTGTGTTGTTAAAATTCATCAGATGTGATTTGTACATTTTTTTTCTGTCTGTGGCTCGTCTTTTTATTCTCATCAGTATTTCAAGGGATAGATGTTCTTAATTTTGATGACATCCAATTTGATAATACTTTTCTGTTCTAGATGGTAATTTTGGTATCATATATAAGAAATCTTTGCCTAACCAAAGGTTACAAATATTTCCTCCTATGTTTTCTTATAGCAGTTTTATAGTTTGAGGCTTTACATTAAGACATATAATCAATTTTGAGTTAAGTTATACATATTGTGGATGAAAGTTCATAATTTTCCAACTGGGCATCCTGTTTTTTCAGTTTCATTTATTGAAAAGACTGTTCTTTCCCCACTGAATTACTCTAGAACCTTTGTCAAAAATCAGTTGACCATTTATATGTGGGTCTGTTTCTGGACTCTTCTGTTTCTGGACCCTTCTCTTTCATTGGTCTGTC
This sequence comes from Cacajao melanocephalus, assembly GCA_963573385.1. Taxonomy (NCBI): domain Eukaryota; kingdom Metazoa; phylum Chordata; class Mammalia; order Primates; family Pitheciidae; genus Cacajao; species Cacajao melanocephalus. The sequence goes on along the minus strand of CAUYLG010016672.1, from coordinate 14,000 downwards.
TTCTTGTATGCCTGTAGTATACTCTCTTAATTGCTGTAACTTTATAATAAGTCTTGAATCGGGTAGTATAAGTCCTCTAACATTTTCATATAAATCATTTTGTATTAAGTTTTATAATAGCTTGTCAGTTTCTGAAAAAGTCTGAGATTTTCATTGGAATTACATTGACTCTATAGCTCTACTTGGGGAAAGTTGACATATTTAGATGCTATTATAGTGTAATGTAAATGGTCTTTTTAAAATTGATATTTAATTTCTAGTTTAACTTAGTTGTTAGTATATAGAAATACAATTGATTTCTGTATGTTGCTCTTGTATCCTATGTAAAAGGAAAATAAATCTCTGGACCCCAGAATCAATAAGCCAAAGGGAAAGACTCAAGCTGGGAAATGCATCAGGCAGACCTGCCTCCCATTTTATTCCTAAATAAGATAGCTGTAAAGATAAAAAAAGCTACATATCTCCCTCACAGTTTGCCTGTAAGGAAATTCCTTGAGGGCGTCAAGATCTTTCCCCTAGAACAGTTTTATTGAATCACACCTTGGCAATGTAAGTTGATAGCTTATCCTCACAGTTGCAGGACAAAGAAGAGAACTCAAGTTATCCTTCAGTTCACCTAAGACAAATACATATCCGATTGCTTCCTCTGTCCTATTGTTTATATAAAAAATATAGATTCACTGATCCAGATTAAGGCATAAGTGATTATTCCTCTACCCACCTCTGACCTACAAATTGTATATTCAGTGAAAGGGTGATCAAAGACTCAAAAGAATACAACTGTTTTTCTCTTACCTACCTGTGACCTGGAAGCACCCCCTACCCCTTCGAGTTGTTCCACCTTTATGGATGGAACCAGTGAACATCACACATAATGATCGATGTTTCATGTCTCCCTGAAGTGTGTAAAACCAAGCTGTACCCCAACCAACTTAGATGGGCACATGTTGGCAGAACTCCTGAGGCTGTGGGACAGGAATGTCCTTTATCTTGGCAAAATAAACTTTGTAAATTGATTGAGACCTGTCTCATACTTTTGGGTTCAGACCTGCAACCTAACTAAACTCACTTATTGGTTCTCTTTGCTTTTTTTTTTTTTTTTTTATATTTTGCATACAATTATATTAATTGTATAGATTATTATATTAATAATAGATTATATAGATTTTCTTATAGATTATTATATTAATCAGCCCACAAAGACAGTTCCAGTATATATATTTTTTATTTTGTTCTTTTGCCTTATTACACTAGCCGCACTTCTAGTACAGTGCTGAATAGAAGTGGTGAGAGTGAATACTTTGCATTGTTTCTGATTTTAAGAATAAACCATTTAGTCTTTCAACATTAAGTATATTACTAATTGGGTTTTTCATAGATGTTCTTCAGATTGAGAAAATTCTTTTAACCTACTTAGCTGAGTGTTTGCATGAGGATTAGATGTTAGATTTTGTGCAAAACTTTTCTATTCTGTTAATATAGTAAATTATAGTGATTGATTTTCAAATGTTGGCCTTGCATTCCTTCTTTGATAAACTGCAATTGGTCATCAATTGACCTTTTGTCATATTTATATATTGTCAGATTAGGTTTAGTAAACTTTTGTAAAAAATTTTAACATCTGTGTTCATAGGATATTGACTTTTTTTTCCCCCTTTAAAGTTTTTGTCTGGTTTTAGTATCAGGGTAATGTTGGCCTCATAGGATGTGTTGGAAAATATATCTACCACTCCTGCAATTTTCTGGAAGAGTTTGTTTAGAATTGCTATTCTTTCTTTCTTTAAGTGTTTGGTAAAATTCACAAGTGAAGTCATTTGGGCCTGAATTTTTTTGTGTGTGAAGATTTTAAACTACAGATTTAACTTCTTTAGTAAATACAGAACAGTTCAGGATGTCTACTTCTTTTTAAGTCATCTTTGGTAGTTTGTATGTTTTAAGCATTTGTGTAGTTCATATAAATTGTTGAATTTATTGGAATACAATTATTCATGATATTTTCTTATCCTTTTAATATGTGTGGAATTTGTAGTGATGTCCCCTTTCCTAATAGTAGTAATTTGTGTCATTTTTTTTTCTGATCAATTTGGCTAGAGGTTTATTCATTTTACTGATTTATTTCCCCCACAAGGAATCGGCTTTTGGTTTCATTAATTTTTCCCTATTGTTTTTCTGTTTTAAATATTATAAATTTCTACTCTTTATTACTTCTGTTATTTTGCTTACTTGGGTTTTATTCTCCCTGTCCCCCGTCCCCTGTTTTTTTAGTTTTCTAAGGTGGAAGCTTTGAGAACTTTCTTCTTCCCTAATCTAATATAGGTGTTTTGTCTTATAAATTTCCCTGTAAATACTACTTTAGCTGCATCCCCAGAATTTTTGTATGTTGTGTTTTATTTTCATTCAGTTCAAATCCTTTTAATTTTGCTTTTGATTTGTTTTGGCCCAAACATGATTTAGACATGTTATTTAGTTTCTAAATATTTAGGAATTTGTTAGATATCTTTCTGTTACTGATTTTAAATTTGATTCCATTTTGGTCATGAAGCAGGAGCAGCCTTGAGAAACAGACCTCTCGGACACCAAACTAGAAAGGAAAGGGGTTTTATTATTATGGCCTGGGAGCAGGGCTTTATGTTTTGTCCAAATGGCCAAGCTCCCCCAACAAAGAGAAGCTCTGCCTTTATATAGGCTTACACTCTAGATAGTACACATGAAAGGATCTTAGATTTACAGCCTTAGAAATTACAAGTGAAAGGGTCTTGAGTTTACAGCTTTAGAAATCACCTATGAAAGGGTCTTGGGTTTACAGCTTTAGGAATTACATGTGAAAGGGTCTTGAGTTTACAGTTTTAGGAATTACATGTGAAAGGTTTCTGGTCTCCAATGGAGGAGTGGGGTGGGGATTTGATCTTAAGTAAAAACAGTGTCTTCCGAGAGATTCCCCCGTATCACTCCTGCTATCTTATAGGAAGGTGATTCAAGAGGCACCGCCAGTCGGCCAGCCTTTTCTTCTATTGAAATGCAGTGTGGAGGTCAAGAGGGAGGTCCTAGATGCCTGGGTCTCCTTCCTCAGTCAGAGGACATACTTTGTATGATGTGAACCCATTTTAAATTTATTAAGACTTCCTTTTTTTGTTTTTAGCCCAGAATATGGTCCATCTTTTTTCTATGCACTTGAAAAAAATATATATTGTGATGTTGTTGGATAGAGTATTGTATAAATGTCAGTTAGGCTTAGTTGATTATGGTGTTCAAGTCTTTTATATCCTTACCAGTTTTCCATCTGCCCCTTCTGTCTGTTACACATGGATGTTTCGATGTAAATAGGTGGAGTGTAAGAATGGCTTGTGAAGAAGGTAACAGCATTTTTGAGCATCAGTGATTAGAGAGGGAGGGTGAATGTTGGAGTAAAAAGGCTGATGAGGGAGGGGTAATTGTTGCGGTAGTTATTGGTAAGACCACGAAGGAAGCTGAGTAATACCAAATCAGTATTTATAATCAGTGGGAATTCAAAGTGGGTTATAGAATTCTTTATCAACTTCAAATTTAGTACATCAAATAATAAATATTAACCTCAAGAGGGTACATTAATGAAGACGACAAATAGGTTTGACAGAAGCAAAAATCAATGTATAAATAATATAGAAAGCAATTATAAGAAGTCGAGTAATTTTCTGACTGTTAAAAAAGGATTTTATTTTTCCAGCATAACTAATAATTATTTTATGAAATAGCTAGGTTAGTAGCAACAGTAGCACCAAAATGAATATTGTAAGCTAACTATGTGCAAATACTGTGCTAAAAACACTTTACGCTTTTTTTTTGTATTTTGTTCTCACCTCAAGGCTAGAATGTAAGTACTGCTAATATTATTCCCATTTTACAAATGAAGAAATTGAGGTATGGTGGGGTTAAATAACATCTCAAAGGTTCACTTCATCAGGAAATGATAAAACTATTATTTGAGCCAGTCATATTTTATGGTGCATCTGTTATTAATTTCTCCATCTCCACTCCCCAATAAAACAAAGCATTCTTTTGGTTCTGAGTTTTACTAGACTGTTCTTTGCTCAGTCAGTTGTTCTCAAACCTCTTTGATCCACAGTAAGAAATGCATTTTACATGTTAGCCCCATGTATACATATATGTTTATGTGTGTGTGGGGGTTATGTATTTTATGATAGTATACTTGGATTTTACTAATGGATTGTAATGCAAATTTGAAAAACGTTGCTCTAAGTCAGGAGAGTTACAGACAAATATGGAGCATTATAATTGTGTGTATGTGTGTTTGTGTAGGGGGGATCTGGGGAGAGCTGTGAGTTATTTTGATACCTGAAATACAGACTGTATCTTATGAAAAATTGATTCCTTGAAAAATTGGTTTTTAAAAAGGCAGACTTGTGGAGTGATATTGCTTGATTTTTATTTTTAAGCTCTCTGATCCATCTGACTTACCAAGGAATGCCTTCAGAATTTTTACCATCCTTGTGGAATTTTTATGTATTGAGCATATTGATTATGCTTTGGAAACAGGACTTGCTGGTAAGTATATTTGTGTTACACTTGTGTTAAATTCCTTTGATCCTGCTTGTTTAAACTATATACAAAATGTTGTTTTGCATATAATCATCTCTGTATGTCAAATTCAGTTCAGTACAATGAAATTTGAGCTTTTATCATGCAAGGATTTGCCAGGTGCTGAAAGCTATACAGAATGGTTCTCTCATATTGTTTACATACAGCATAATAGAATAATAAGCTACCTAAGTCACTACAATGTATGATACAATGTCTTACAATGCTGTAAGTTAGAAAATATCAAGGAAGAAAATGAAGGCAAAAACAATTGTGGTTAGGGAATTGAGCAATGTAAGATTTAGAAAGAGAAGTATTCAAAACTAAGTCTGGAAAAAAATAGATTCAAATTAAAACTCTTATTTTGCTTTTGGTCTTTTGGGCTTAGTAGTTAGTAGCATAATAATGACCTGAGTCCAGTCTCATTAATTCAGTTATCTGTTTCATCTATTCAGTGGTCATCTCAAACTTAACATATCCAAAATGAAACTCTTTATTTTCCCTCTAAACCTGTTCTTTCTCATTCTTCCTATGTCATTAAAAAGCATTACCAATATGCATGATTATCATATGTCAGGTTTTTTTAAAGGGCATTACCATTTTTCCAGTTGCTCAATGCCCCAATGAAACTCAGGAGTTTCTTAATTCCTCCTTTTCAGAAATAAATTCTGATAGCCAGTCCATCAGCAAATCCTCTCAATATACTTCCAGGCATAAGTCAAATTCATATACTTTTCTCCATCTTCACCGATGCCACCCTAATTTAAACACCATTTATCTCTGCCTACTTGTCACTGGTCTCCCTGCATCCATTCTTGCCTCTCCAGGTTACTGACTCATGTAACAACCAGTTTAATTTCATTTCCTTATTTAAAAATCTTTTGTAGTTCCCTGTTACTCTTAAGGGGAAAACAACAGCAAACTCTAGAAAAGCGTGACTTTTCATCTGGCCTGGTATGCATTCATCATCTCTCATTGCATTTCTTCTCACCTCCCCAGTCACTCTGACCCTCATTGTTTTTCCTTGCTTAGTCTTTTTGAACTTGGTGTTTCCCTATCCCCAAAATTCTTTTGCCTCAGCTCTTCTCATGGCTGGCTTTTTCAACCATCTGATCTCAACAAAGATGTTATCTTCTCAGAGAGGCCCTGGCTGATCACCATAGATAAAGTAGCCCTCTTTTCCTAGCCTAGTTATCCTCATTATCTTATCATTGCATTAACTTTATTTATAGCACTTATAACAATGAAATTTTTATCTGTTAGTGTCTGCCTCCACTCACCAAAATTCATCCCTTCAACACATGCTTATTAAATGCCTACTCCTGAACCTGTGGAGTTCACATTCTTGTGGAAAAGATAGACAAATGATTAGAAAGTACAATGAAGAAAAATAAAACTGAGAAAAAAATGAAAAAGAAAATGTGTGTGTATGTAATAATTTTGATATGCCCTTATTTTTATTTTGGAGACAAGGTCTCACTCTGTCACCCAGGCTAGAGTGCAGTGGCATAGTCATGGCTCATGGTGACTTTGAACTCCTGGGTTCAAGCAATACTCCTGCCTCAGCCTCCTGAGTAGCTGGAACTACAAGTCCATGCCACTGCGCCCAGCTAATTTTTTCTTTTTTTGTAGAGGTGGAATTTCTCTTTGTTGCCTAGGCTGGTCTTGAACTCCTGGCTCCAAGTGATTCTCCCTCCTTAGCCTCCCAAGATTTTTTTGTTTTGATTTAAACTATTTTCCTGAAGGCTTCTTTTCCTGCCAACTTAATGCTGCTGCTGGACTATTTGTGTGTGCCAGTTTCTCTGTAATTATTGAATATTCTTTAAAATTTTTAATGATTTCATGGTTAAAAACATACAATGTAGCTGAATTCTGATGCCTATAAAGAAAAAATACATCAATATTGCCTTAATTTTTGTCTTTTATTAATAACAAGCATTCATATTTTCTACATATGTATTTTATTTTTTTCTCTTATAAAGTTCATTTGCAGTTGGAGCCTTCAATTTTCTTATAAGTTGGTAATCTTGTCTTTTATGGGGGGGGGGAACACCTTTGTTTTACTTTTTTCATTTTTTTATTATTATTATTATTTTTTGAGATAGAGTCTTACTCTGTCACCCAGGCTGGAGTGTAGTGGTGCTATCTCAGTCCACTGCAGTCTCTGTCTCCCAGGTTCAAGCAATCTTTCCACCTCAGCCTCCTGAGTAGGTGGGACTATAGGCATGCATCACCACGCCCGACTAATTTTTTTTTGTATTTTTAGTAGAGATAGGATTTCCCCATTTGGCCAGGCTGGTCTCGAACTCCTGACCTCAAGTGATCCGCCTGCCTTGGCCACCCAAAGTTCTGGGATTACAGGCGTGAGCCACCATGCCCAGTCCTGTTTTCCATTTTTAAGACAAAAAAAAATCATTATAGGACAAAGAACTTTAGGTATCAAGCCTGTATTTTCTCATTAGCTATGCATACTTCTTTAGTCTAAGTCTTTTAATTTTAGCTAGAAACATAAACATCTAGGACCTTAGAGATCATCTGTTATTCTTTACAAAAAGGAGGACATGGAAACCCAGAGAGGTCAGCTGACATTTGAGGTCAGAATATGAAGTGGCTTGATTCTCTTTTTATTTTATTCAGTATAAATTCCATAATAAAATCAGGAATTTATTCTGTAGTCAGTGAGGACATTTTGAGTATTTTTTGAGGAATTAGTGGAGAGTACAGTAAGGGAAATGTGTCAGTTTAGGCATATTACTATGGCAGCAGTATCTAGGATAAAAGGTAAAAAGACTTGAATGAGGTAGACTAATGAGAAGATTATTTGAATGGTTATTATCAGAGATAAGAAAAAGGCCTGTTTATAAGAAAAATGGTGCAAGTGTATTCATGGCTCATGTGAATCATGAAGGCTAAGTAGATGGTGAAAATTGGGCATAAAAATAACTTTGGATGAGTTTTACTAATATATTAATAAGCTTAACCTTGATTTTCCTTTTCTGTCCACAGAAGTCATTATCAATGTATTAAAGCAGTGGTTGCATTTATTTATGTTGTAGATTTAAAAACCACATTCATTTTTTCTGTTGCCAAAATGAATTTCTTCAAGGATGATTCTAACATAGGTATGCCTTCCAATTTTAGGAATTCCCTCTTCAGATTCTAGGAATGCAAATCTTTATTTTTTGGATGTTGTGCAACAGGCCAATACTATTTTTCATCTTTTTGACAAGCAGTTCAATGATCACCTTATGCCACTAATAAGGTTAGTCAAATTATTTGATATTTATTAATATTTCAGTGAATAATATAGTATTCTACATAATATTCTACATATACTTTTATTAAATTTTAAAAGTACATGTTCACAAAAATGTCAAACTGGACAAGTGGTATGAAATAAAAATATAAAAGTTCTTAGGAAATAAAATATTGTTTCTTCTTGCATTTTTGTTTTCTCTTTCCACTATATTATTAATTTTGGTGTATTTCAAAAGATTTAATCTGTCACCTAAAACTGAAATCTAATGTGAAAGAGGACCTCCAGCTTACTGAAATTCAGCAAATTTAACATCTTTTAAAAGATCCGATAGACACAGTTCGTGTACCCACTTGATATAATGCAAAGACATACAAAAAATTTTCTGAGATTAATAGGACAGATTTTACTGAGGCATTAAGTAAGGTTTGGTTTGCATCTTCATATCAATTTATGTGAACTTACAAAGCATATGAGAATTGAATAAGATGATGTGCATATGAACATGCTTTACAAAAACTATCCCTTTAGTGTTTTTATGGAATAAGAAAAATACATAAATTTTTTTGACATTTTGTTGTAAACATTGATATGCCAAGACAAGTCCAGAAACAGTCTCAAAGATAAGAGTCACTTGTAATCCCTGAATCATATTTTGGAAGGAAATTTACTTTTTAAGAGCTATTATACCACAAAGCAGAGAATTGACACAATTATTAGGGTTGCATATTTCTTGATATTTTGGGTCTTTTGACATTCCGATAGCATTCAGAAGGCAAATGTGTTTATCAGGTTTTTAAAGATTTAAAAATACAACTGGATTGGCTGTTACCCTCCAAATTTTATAGTATGATTTACTGTATTCTTAAAACCCTGGTGATAGTCTATAACTTTTCTTACTATTACACTAGATATTTGTTTATAAAGAAAACCAAATAATTACAAAATTTTAAAGTCACATTTATATTCTTGAGAGATGTCTTTTCAAAAATCAGAATAACAAGTTTAAGTAGTTATTATCTTTCCCTTTTATGAGACGGAGTCTTGCTGTGTCGCCCAGGCTGGAGTGCAGTGGTGTAATCTCAGCTCACTGCAATCTCCGCGTCCTGGGTTCAAGTGATTCTTCTGCCTCAGCCTTCTGAGTAGCTGGGACTACAGGCGCACGTCACAATGCCTGGCTAATTTTTGTATTTTTAGTAGAGACAGGGTGTCACCATATTGGCCAGGCTGGTCTCAAACTCCTGACCTCAGGTGATTTGCCCACCTCAGCCTCCCAAAGTGCTGGGACTACAGAGGTGAGCCACCATACCTGGCCCTTTCTTCCCTTTTAATTGGTTGGTTTTAGTCTTAACTATTATAATGAATTGGGCATAGTGAATGCTAAATAATTACTTTGCTTGTTATATGCTTCTTGGATTTGTTAACAGGATTGATCTGTATATATGGATGTATTTATAAATATATATAACGTAATACAGGTATATGAAAAACTTACAGAAAATATTGGATTATTAATACGATTCTTTTTCTCTTTTAAATATACAATAGCTCTTCTCCTAAGTTATCTGAATGCCTTCAGAAGAAAAAAGAAATAATTGAACAAATGGAGATGAAATTGGATACTGGCATTGATAGGCAAGTTGTTGGTTTTGTCTCTTGTATTTTTTTAAATTATAAAAACACCATATCATAGCCGCATGAAAATACTTCTTAGAGAAGAAAAATTATTTGTCGTAATTCCACCATCTTGCTACAGCATTTGATTTTATTTTTACATATTGCCTGCATCCTTATTAGAATGTTGTTTTTATTGAATCCTGAAGTTTTTTACTTTGGCCTGTCTCGGCATTTAACATGCCTTCCTCACTAAGCTTAATCATTACTAGCTTTTGATTTAAAGTGAGAAATATGTGACATTTTTCAGTTGAACACTTAGAGGCCATTGTAGGATTATTAATTGTCCTAATTTCAGTATTATTGTGTTTCAAGGAATAGGGAGGCCCAAGAAGAGGGAGAGAGACAGGGAAACAGCCATTAACTGGAGTAGTCAGAACACACACTATATTTATCACTTAGGTTCACTGTCTTATATGGGTATGGTTTGTGGTACTCAAAACAATTAAAATAACATCAAAGATCACTGATAACAGATCACCATAACAGATTCAGCAGTAATGAAGAAATTTGAAATACTGTAAGAATTATCAAAATGTGACACAGAAACACAAAGTGGGCACGTTCTGTTGGAAAAATGGCACTAATAGACTTGCTTGACACAGGGTTGCCACAAGCCTTCAACTTGTAAAAACAAAACAAACCACAGTATCTGAGAAACACAATAAAACAAAGCAGAATAAAACAAGGTATGCCTGGATATCCAGAAGTGGGGTGGTTGGATCATATAGTAGCTCTGTTTTTAATTTTTTGAGGAATTTCTGTACTTTTCCATAATGGCTGTACCAATTTACATCCCCATCAGCAGTGCACAAATGTCTGTATGCACTCTTGACAACACTTGTTATCTGTTGCCTTTTTGAAAATAGCCATCCTAACAGGTGTCAAGTGATAATGACTAGTGATGTTGAGCACCTTTTCATATACGTGTTAACCATCTGTATGTCTTCTTTCAGAAATTTTTATTCAGGTTCTTTGCCTTTTAAACATTGAATTATTTGTTTTTTTGCTATTGAGTTGTTTGAGTTCCTTTTATATTTGGGGTGTTCTTGTCTCTGCCGTATTGTTTGTTGTTGTTTAACAGGCAGTACGGGTATTCTGGTGATGTTACTGTGCTGTTGAATTACCTTGAGCATGTTATTTTTTCTCTGTATTAATGGCATGTCATCTTTTTTACTATTAAGTACATGTGTGAATAAGTATAAGAAAATGATTGCTTATTGGTAGCATGTAAATTCAATGTCAGGAATGATGGTGATGCCAGACAGCCATGGATTGTCCACACAGGTGGCTGAGTGACATCTTTGTTTTCTGATGGCTCAATGAATGGGTTTCATGTACAAAACTATTAAAATATTTTATAAAATTACCCTCAGGCTACATGTATATGGTATATATTAAACATAGATGAATTTTGTGTTTGGAATGGGTCCCATCCCCAAGATATCTTATGTATATACAGATATTTTCTAAAATCTGAAAAATTCCAAAATCCAAAACACTTTTGGTCCCAGGAATTCTGGGAAAGGGATTCTCAACTTGTATATAGTTTTGCTTTGAAGATCCTTAGTTGTTAAGGAATTAAATTAGTGACAGGCTTCTAAGATTTTAGGATTTCCTTGAAATACTACACAAAGAATCTTTGCTCTGTGTTTGGAGCAGAAAGATAATAAAACCAGGAGCTCTTTCATATGAAGACCTAGAGCTTACTTTTTCTAATATCTAAAGTTTATCAATAGTAAAAGAGTTTTATCATGATAGGAAATCAAATAACTAATGTAATTTAGTATAAATAATATAATTAAACAGAAACATAGAATAAGTTAGATGGGTTAAATAATGTTGTGTTCTCAATTCTCTAGGACATTAAATTGTATGATTGGACAGATGAAGCATATTTTGGCTGCAGAACAAAAGAAAACAGATTTTAAGCCAGAAGATGAAAACAATGTTTTGATTCAATATAGCAATGTGAGTAAAATGATTAAATTTGTTAATATTTGTTAACATTTTTACTGATGTATCCTACTGTGCCCTAGATGTTTTTCTTTTATGCTTACAGATTAATGAGAAATGATGTATTTCCTCTTTAGCTAAGCTGGTATATATTCCTATGTAATGAGTGTAGAAAAACTTTTATAGGCCTGTGTAAAAGTCTGTGCTTATGTAAGAAAACAAGTGGAGAAGATTAAAAATTCCATGGATGGGAAGAATGTGGATACAGTTTTGATGGAACTTGGAGTACGTTTTCATCGACTTACCTATGAACATCTTCAACAATATTCCTACAGTTGTATGGGTGGCATGTTGGCAATTTGTGATGTAGCTGAATACAGGAAGTGTGCCAAAGACTTCAAGGTATGTATACACAAAAACATCAAACTTGCAAATAGGCCCAGGAACAGAAGTCAGATCATTAAAAATTGATATTTACTTATCATTAGTAAAAGGTTTGTAAGTTTTGTTGATATTGTATGAGATAGATTAACACATTCTACCTGAAAAAGTGTTGTTCCAATCTTTTTTTTTTTTAATTTTAAATTTTTATTTTCAATTTTTTTCAGAGTCAGGATCTCACGATGTTGCCCAGGCTAGTCTCATACTCCTGGGCTCAAGTGATCTGCTGCCTCAGCCTCCCAAAGTGCTGGTGTTACAGGCATGAGCCGCCACGCCTGGATCATATATTCAATATTAAACACATTTTTGCTTCATGCTGTATTTTCAGTTCTGCAGTCTTTGACTTACTGACATCCATGACTAAGCTGTATATGTCACACATTAGGAAAATAATGTTCTGTCTTCATTTATGTCTTGAATTTTTCTGTAACATTTAAATTACAAAAAATGATATATACTAATGATAACTAGTTTTAGTCCACTGCAGTATATATGATTCTTACTATTGAAGAAAATTGACATATGAATCTTTTCGAAATATTATAACAAGTTTATGTAGCTATTGAAATCTTTAAGTTTTAATGCTTTGTGATCTTTAAAAAGTTCTAACATGTTGAACCCCTCCCACACTAGTAAGTTCCACCTGACTATATAAGAAGTTACAAGCTAATTGTAAAACTGGAAATTATTTTGTTTCAATGTTACTTTCTTTATTCTCTCAATTCAGATTCCAATGGTATTACATCTTTTTGATACTCTGCATGCTCTTTGCAATCTTCTGGTAGTTGCCCCAGATAATTTAAAGCAAGTCTGCTCAGGAGAACAACTTGCTAATCTGGACAAGAACATACTTCACTCCTTCGTACAACTTCGTGCTGATTATAGATCTGCCCGCCTTGCTCGACACTTCAGCTGAGATTGAAGGAATTCAATGTCAATTCCTTTACACAGGAATGTCTTGTTCTTCAATAGGCCTCGGTTGATGGAAAGCACAGGAGATACCTTATGACACAGCCAACATTTTGTGAAACAATGACTGGAACAAAACAGCAGCCATACTTACCTTTGAGTTTTATTTCAAGTTTGGATGCCACTAGCTATATTTTGTTTTTTTCCCCTTAAGTTGAATTTTAATTCCATTCTTGACTGTAGAAATTTCAGATTTTGTAAAACTACATGTCACTGTTTTCATCCTAGAAAATGTTGCTGTCAGAAGGCAAAGGAAATGTTACCAGTGTTTTCCATTCTTGTACGTCAACCTATTATTCCATTTAGAAATTTTGCCATTCTGTTTTGCATTAATAACAGTTGAAATACAGGATAACTACATTTATTATTCCTCAATTTTTAATGACCTTTTCAGCGTCAATTGTTAATCAGGTTATTTTAAGTTTTCCTAAATAATTTTTTGCTTCTTTGAAAAGGTTAACAATTAAGCATACTTTCTGTAGTTGGTTGTCTGGATTTTTTTTCTGAGGTACAACATTAATACTCGTCCAAGAAAAATGTCATAAACTAAACTGAAATGATGAAATGTTTTATGTAGACATTAGGAGTGGATCAGAATACTTCTGCTTTCTGGGTAAAACTTAAAAGTTTACTATTTGTTATTTGGTAAATAGATTTTAAGCCAATTCTAGTAAGAAATTAATAAAACTACCTTATTTATATTTTACTTAAGGTGGAGGACCTTAACTAAAGGACCATATTTATTCATTATTTTAATATTATAAGGGAAGTAAAAAAAAGTGAGGTGTAGTTTAAATGGTGCATATAAGAAATATTGACAGTGTTTAGCAACAATGCAGCCCTTTAAGATTTCTATCATAATGCTAAACTTGAATAAGATGGAATGGCTGAACATATGGTTAGTATTTTAAGAGGAATTGAGAATGATAGATTTGGAAATGAGCTTTGCAAAGACTGATTGCTCTTCATGTCTGTAGGCCTGTGATTGTCCTTTTTCAAAGCATTTCTGAAGGTATTTCTACTTGGATAGAGTTATGAAATTGGCTTAATTTGGTGACATAATAAATCACTTATAAAATTTTAAACATCAAGTGAAAATTTAGAAAGGCCATTACTATTCTATAAACCT